>JAADWH010000366.1:0-25034 GCA_023335995.1 Globisporangium nagaii
AAACGCCACAGCCTTACGGGTCACGTGAGCGCGCAACATGAACTTGGGGGTTGGGCGTCGCATCAGACTCAGCCGGGGCTACTCGTAGGCGGCATCCGGAACGTTGTCGGACTCCTTCTTCATCCTGGTGCCGTTCATCTCCAACCGCACGGACCTCGACCCCCACACTCTTGTGTGCCGTTACGTTTGTGCGCATCGCCTGGTTGGGAGGGGGGGATTGCAAGGCTCCTAACTTGTTTATAAGTTGGGCTGGACTTCTCTTCTGCCAGAAGGAACTGTCCAGCGTCATACTAATCTCCACAAGCAGTCATGGCTCGTACACACCCTAGAACGGAGATTTAGCGAGTATGGATATGATACGGATGGCGAGTTGCGAAGCTCGGTGTCTTCTGTAGCGATGGCGCGATGGAGAGCGTGGCGGAGGTGGAGGCGGAGGCGGTTGTCGACCAGGTGCCACTGGGGTCGAGGCTCGGGCGGCTCTTCTTGCTGATGCTTGCGGAGGTTCCGGTCCTGCCAGAGGAGCGAAAAGACGATGCTGCGGGTGATGTTCCACGCCAAGAGGACGCCGTTGTTGTGATGCTGGCTTGTATTGACTTGTGGTCAGGCAACATCCCAAGCCGATGTGAATCGATGCGCAAGTCTCCTCGAGCTGTGGCCCAACACGACAGCGCGGCATGAGTCTGCGGCGCCTCAGGACTCGAACACGCCTGCTTGCTTATCCACCCAGAGCGCTGTTGGCGCGGTTGCTGCGCTCGTCCCGACCGAGCTGTCGCGCGAGCTGATCGCGCTGAACGCAGTGGCGATCAAAGGCACGAAAGACGAAGAAGCTGTGTGTGTTCTCGAGCTGAGGCGGCTCCACCCGCGCGCTCGTGCAAGTGCGCAGAACGAGCATCAGGACCGAGCAGGCGATCGAGGACGCGCCGAACCACGTCCAGCTCGCTCACACGCGGACGCCACAACGCTGCCGCTCGCAGGCAACGCTCGGCGGCTGTGCTCGTTCCCAGTGAAGTCTGGTGGTGGGTGACGCTCTCTTCCTGTCAAGCGCTTCGTTCGATCGCGGCGGGACAACCGACAGGCGCGTCGGTCAGTCGAAGTCGCCTCAACTGCGAGTCAGTGACAGCCTGTCGGCGCTTTGGAGCTCCGTTGAATCGAGTCCGCCGATAGTCGAGAGGAATGTCCGTTCACAAGTGCAAGTGTGTGCGGCCACGTTCCCACCGTGATGAGAGACTGCGCGGATTCCCAGCCGTCTCGCCTCGAAGGAATGCGCGAAAAATCAACGAGAAGTAACGCGGCCGCACTTCGCCCTCGCTCCAGAGCGTTGGCGTGCTGTTGAGCGCCTGCCTTCAGACCGCACACGCCTTCTCGACGAGCGCACCCGCACACACATACGAAAGCAGTCTCGAAGGCCATTGAGGCGCCTTGCTCTCGACGACATGCCATCCAACCAACGCGCTCTCGACGGCAACTGCCGTCAGCGAATCAGATCCAAGTTGCCTGCAGCTGTCAGCCGCATGCGCCTTCGGTGGAGTCGCGTCGAGCTCCACCATGGCAATGAGCTCGAGATCGCGTCGCTCCGCTGGTCTGCCCCCGACATCTTCAGCGTAATGCCATCCCCGCCAGCTGTTCTCCGCGAAGGGCTCTTGCCGCCAACGCTCTGGACGCAGCAATCGCCGCGACCGCAGGACTCTCGCGAGAGTCACGCGGGGAGCTCGACTGCATCCCACCAGCCGCCGCCGGGCATCTTTCGGCCGCACACTCACCACGCTTTTCACGCGGCTGCGTCCCCAGATCCCCAGATCGCTCCGGCGCGCGCGCTTCGCGTAGCTCTCAAGCTGGCGGCGGCAAGAGGGCTCTCCTGTCGGCGGCCATGTGCGTCGGCGCCATTCCTCGCGAGGACACCCCGGTCGAGACGGAGGCATACTCAAACCAAGTCGAATCTCGACGAGCTCCTCGATGAGCTCTTCGACGCTCCGACAGAAGAGACTTCTTCTCGTTTTTTTCGAAGGGGGCCGATTCGACAGCCGGCGCCCTGTTTCTACCCCTCCTCGTAAATCGAGCAATTTTCTCAAAACAGGGTGCAATCAGGAAAGCGGCTGCGCTCGTTCCTGTGTGGAAGAGCTGTTAATTCCCGCATCGAGCCGCCTTCTGGAGCAGTCTCGAGTAGCTCACCCTGTTCCGGCGATCCGGAGAGAGATAGTGACGCGCGAACCCGCGTGTCCATCCCCTTCAACCTTTCCGCGGCGTCTGTTCTCCCACTCCTCCTCCCCGCGACAGATTGGAAAACGCGCCGCGACAGGCGGCAGAGCATAGTGAGACCAAGTCAATACGCGGATGTCAGACCGCTTTTCCTGCCTCTTTATCCCGCTGACAGGTTGGAAAACGCGAGCGGCCGGTGTCTGGCCCCGAGCGTGAGCCGCCGCGGTTCCAATCGATCGGCGGGAGCGACGCTAAGCAGGTCCACAAAGAGGTTATCTCGCGCGAGTCATCGCCGCGCGCGTGTTCTCTCGCCCCGATTGCAAATTCGAAGCTGCGTCCGCTCCTGGACAGTTGACATGCTCGCCAAGGAGTCAGTCGTCGTGGCGGTCTCAGCCACTTCCACTTGGCGCGCGCGACGGCGGCCGGAGCTCTTCGCGCGAGCTCGCCACTCACTCGCACTCTTCCCCGTCCAGACGCAGGACGGCAGCAGACATACCCAGGATGAACGGCACGCCGGTGACCGTGCACACCGCGGTGACGATCCCCGTGCCGCCGCCGATCCCGACGATGAAGGGTGGCAACGTGGACTTCAGCAACTTCGAGTCGCCGTCGATCAACAACGCGAGCGGCGGCCACAACAACAGCCGCGGCAGCGACAAGCCGCACAACGCGCTCGACATGACCGAGTCGCGCTTCGTGGCCGGCAACCAGTTCTACAACCACGAGATGTACGGCAGTCTGCGCAAGGGCGGTGAGGTGCGGCTCTTCACCAAGCAGTACATCGGGCTCGTGGCCGCGATCTGCTCGTCCGTGATCTCCTACTCGGCGCTCCAGGGCTGTCTCCGGCCGGTGCTGAGCACGCAGCTCAACCTCACGACGGCCGAGAACACGGTCGTCTACCGGCTCCTCGAGCTGCCCATGCTGCTGAGTCTCGTCGTCGGTCTCATCTCGGACTGCTACCCGATCAAGGGCACGCGCCGAAAGTCGTACATGATCCTGGGCATGGTCATCAACGCGTTCGGCGTGCTCGGGCTCGCGGCGCTCAGCGCGCATTTCGAGAACCTCGAGGTGAAGGGACGCAACAAAGTGCTCGTGGTCTTCGCGATCGTGATGATGACGATCGCATCCTTCGGCTGCCTCGTGACATACCTGTGCGTGCACACGCGCACGATCGAGCTGTCGCAGCAGGAGTCACTGCGCCGCCGTGGCGCGATTCAGGCGTCGTACCTCATCGTGCGCCGCCTCGCTGGGTACGTCGCGTCGCTGTACACGACGCTCGTGATCGGCGACGACGCCTCGAAGCCGCACATCGCGATCTCCAAGGCCATGCTCCTGCTCGTGCTCATCTGCATGCTGCCGCTGCCGCTCATCATGCGCTACTGGTACGAGGAGACGTACTCGCTCGCGACGACCATGGGCACGCGCAGCCGCATCTTCTGGAAGGTCATGCAGCAGAAGGCTGTGTGGCGCACGCTCGCCTTCATCTGCTTCTTCACGCTCTTCCTCACGATCAGGTTCAGCAACTCGGCTTTTCAGGTGAAGAAGTGGTCGGGCTTCGTTTCCGAGAGCGTCATCGGCGTGCGCGCCGTGCAGGAGACCGTGATCTTCGGCGTGATTATCATCTGGCGCTTCTTCTTCATGAACCGGCCGTGGCGCCAGTTCTTCGCCGGCGCGCCGTTCTTCATGATCACGCCGATGGTGTTCCTCTCGATCCTCACGTGCCTCGACGTCGTGCGCAACATGTACTTCTACCGCGCGATGACGTACATCGCGTACATCGGCGACGGCGTGAACACGTTCGTGAACATCGTGCCGCTCACGGAGATCATCCAGGAGGGCTCAGAGGGCGTGACGGTCGGGCTCGTGCTCACGCTGCAGCGCGTGATCGGCATCTTCGTCAACACGAACTCGGGCGGGCTCTTCAAGGGCGAGAACTTTTACTCGGCGGCGGAAGTCAAGCTCGACACGAGCGACGCGCGTTGGGACGTGCTGCTCTCGCTGCTGCTCTGCTACGGCATCAACGCGCTCTCGGTCTTCGGGCTCTTCTTCCTGCCGAACCAGAAGCTCGACGCACAGCAGCTGCGCATGTACGGCGGCTTCACGAAAGGCGCGACGATCGTCATCATCGTCTTCGTCGCGATCTTCATCCTCTACTCGCTCGCGGTCAACATCATGCTCATGAACAAATCCTGGTCGTGCTATCGCATCGTCGGCGGCTCTGGCTGCAAGAACTGAAGCCCCGCGTGAGCGCGAAGCGAGCGCTCGAGCCAGCACGCAACGCTGTTGCATTAATAAATATAAGCCACGACGCAGTGGTCTCCTTTGAGCATTGAAGACGTAGAAGAAAGCCGGAGAGTATTGAGTATTAGGACACAGGAAGCGTAAGCAAACAAAAGCAGTGCCGTGTGTGTTTCTGTCGGAGTGAGCTTGACTTTGAATTGAGCTGAGCTGAGGTGGTAATGCGCTGATGGATGGCTACACTTCTGGCTCGCAGGCGTGAGTGAGTCAGACAGCTGCGCCCCCGCCAGTCGATCTTGCGAAACTGCTGGCTCGGGCGTGAAACTGCCGCAGCTGAAACGCTTTCCGGCTTCGAGCCGGATGGGAATGAATTCACGACTCGATTGTCGTGCGTGGCACCACTGCCGCCGCTGCTGCTGATAACAAGTTGTTTGTGAGCGCGCGTTGCTTCCGCTGTCGCGCGCCGCCTCCAGCGATGGATGGAGAATCCAGTGTTCCCTGCGCCTCCGATGGAAGGCTCGTAAAATCCTGAGCAGCCGCGTCGTTCTATGGAGCACCGCTTGCCGAGCGTATCGAGCTACAACTGGCTGCACGCCAGCGCCTTCGAGGCAGTCGTTTGCGTCCGACGTGAGGACACGCTGCAGCACGAACAGGGCAGTAAGCAGTGGCGATTGCGTCCACTCCGGATCTTGCCGCCACTCTCGATGACGCGGAGCGCAGCATGGTGCCGGCGACTCGAGCGCAATCGCTCTCGGGAGATGGTGAGCGCCAAGACGGATGTAAACACCGCGCCAGCTCTGCGAGCGGGGCAATCAACAGCCGGAAGCAGTGGCACACCTGCTGCAAATCCTCCGCTCGCGAGCTGAGCTCACCGACTCTCGCGCTTCAGGATCGACGCTTGCTTTCGCTGCAGCGCACTGACCGCAGTGCTTGTCGAGAGCAAGATCCGTTCTCGAGCAAGAAGTTGAAACTTCTGCCGCCCTCTGAAACCGCTGCCCTCGGCCGGTTCTCAGACCATGCGATTCAAATCATTTGGCACGCACAGGCGCTTCAACGACCAGCAGCATTTGCGCCAGTCAGCCCTGTCCTGCCTGCCTGCTTGCCTGCACGCTGCGCAGCCTCACTCTCCAACTCGCCGCACAACCCGCAAGCCGCTCCCCACCACGCTCGTCAGCTTCCACGCCATGCGAATCGCCCGTTGTCTCCTGCTGCTCGCTGGCGCGCTCGCCGCGTTCTCGAGCGTCTCCAGCGCCGCGCCGTGTCCCGTCAAGGACGACTCGGTCGATTCCGACGCCGACACTGCTCCAGGCGAGGCGTCCGGTGGCGACAGCGTGCTCATGTATGTCGGCGCGTACACGCGCGACGAAGGCTGGGTGAACGGCACGGCCAAGGGTATCAACACGTTCTCGTTCAACACGCGCACCGGCGCGCTCACGCACATCAGCGAGGTCGACGTGGGCATCAACCCGACGTTCATCCGTGGCACGGCTGTGCCCTCAGCCAGCGGCTACGGCAGCAAGAAGCAGTACCTCTACGCCGTGAACGAGTGCTACGAGCCGTCGGTTGAGTTCCCAAACACGACCACAGGCTTCGTCGTCGCGCTCGAAGTGACGGGCAAAGGACAGCTGAAGCTGCTGAACCGCGTCGAGACGCGTGGCAACGGCCCGACGCACGTGTCTGTGAGTCCGAATGAGGACTTCGTCACGGCGTCCATGTACGGCGGCGGCGGCGTGATCATGTACCCAATCAACAAGGCTGACGGTTCGCTCGCGCCGAGCTCCGACTCGCACTTCTACAAGAACGGCAGCATGGTGAAGCCCCCGCAGGAAGCTGCGCACCTGCACAGTACGACGTGGGTTCCTGGCACGCATCTCGTGTTCGCCGCAGACCTGGGCAACGACCAGATCGTGCAGTACAAGCTCGACGCAAAGACCAAGAAGCTCAACACACTGCCGATCGTCAAGCGCCCCGGTGGATCCGGCCCGCGCCACATGGATATCCACCCGTCCGGCAAGATCGCGTACGTGGTGGACGAGCTCTCCAACACGATCGGCGTGTACCCGCTGAACGCCAAAGACAAGACGCTGCCGGAGAATGCGATCCAGAACATCGCGACGCTGCCTGCGAGCTTCAACGGCACGTCCTCGAGCGCGGACATCCACGTGTCCCAGGACGGCAAGTTCGTCTACTCGTCCAACCGCGGCCACAACAGCATCGCGATCTTCAAGGTCACGTCCCAGACGACCGGCGAGCTCGAGTGCGTCGGCTTTGAGTCCACGCGCGGCGAGCTCCCGCGCAGCTTCCTGCTGTACCAGGACTTACTGGTTGTCGCGAACCAGAACACGGACAACATCGAGGTTTTCAAGCGCAAGAGCGACGGCACGCTCGCGCACACGGGCCAGTCCGCCAAGAGCAACACGCCCGTCTCGGTCTACATCCCGCCGCAGCAGTGAGCTGCTGTGCGTGTGCGTGTGACTTGAAGTAGCTGAGAAGCGACAACCAGCTTGGATGTAGAACACCAATTTTCACCAAATCAACCAGTTTCCATCAACAATATACTCTCTGCTTGTGCGTAACGTAGTGGAGCGTGCGTGTCTGTCAGTCGACGTAGGTCAGCCGCGTGTCGTCCTCGTTCTCGTCCCCGCCTTCCTCCGGATGCACCACCGACGCCCACTGCGCAAACTTCTTCATGCCGTCGATCGTCATGAGCTCCACGAACTCCGGGTGCGCCTGCCACGCGAAGAGCCACTCGTCCTGCGTGATGAAGTCGTCCTGGTTCAGATCCGCCTCGAGGAAGATCTGGTTCACGGCGAGCGGGATCTCCTTCTCGATCTCCTCCATGAGCGTCTCGAGTGACCCGAGCGCGCTCGACATGGCTTCGTCCGGGTTCACGCTTAGCGCCGTTACGTTCTCGTGCTGCATCTGGATCTGCACCTGGTCCCTCAGCAGCTTCGGGAAGATCGTCTTGACGGTGCGGATGCGGCGCTGCATGGCCGTCGTGAGCTCCTCGCGACTGATCTTGCCGTCGCAGAGCGTGTCGATCGCGTGGAAGAGGCTTTGTGCTTTCTCTTCGATCGTGCCTTTCGTCATGAGGTACACGCCGACGACGAACTCGTCCAGGTTCAACCACTCCTTCGGCTGCTCGCTCGTCGCGAGGCTCGAGAAGATCGCACCGGCGAGCGCCGAGTTCTCACTGATCTGCTTGAAATCCTGGTACTCGCCGCTGAGCTTCTGGCACGCCTGCGCAAAGCCGTGGATGTACATCTTCCCATTGTCGACCGAGTTGTTGTCGAACAGCGCCTCGAGGTCGTGGAAATGCTGAGGGCACATCCCGGTCTTGACGGACTCAGCAGCGCGCTGTGCAGCAGTGAGTCCGCTGCCATTCGCATTGTCTGATGCAGCGCGGTCCAAGTGCGCATCGCTCGTGGTCGATGTGCCGACAGACGAAGGGAAGCCTGAGCTTCGAGTGGACTTTGCCATGAACTGAGGGATCGGGAACGTCGACTCGCCCTGCGACATCGGTGTCTGCGGTGGTGGAGGTGATGACGATGCCCTCTGCTGTCCAAGCCCGTTGGCTGGCGCTGCTGACGCTGACTGTGACACCTGCTGCGTGCCTACTTGCCGAGGTCGCGAGCCGTGGAGCTTCCGAGCGCGTCCGATGAACGCGCTCAGCTGCGCCACCGCGACGTCGTCGAAGAACAGGTTGATCGCGTTCGCGTGGAGGAACGACGCGACCTCGAACGTCACTTTGAAGTCGATCGCGCACGTGTTCGGGTTGCCCGTGCTGCGGAACACCCACTCACTGTTCGGATGCATGCGAGAGCATAGTAAGCCATCAATGGGCTGAGAGCTTCCCACATGGCAATCTCTCGCCAACACTGGGATGACATTGACGCACGCACCTCTCAATGCGCTTGAACGTTGGCGACTCGATCGACTTGACGACGATCTTCTCGGGTCTGCAGCACCACACAAGATCACAGTGCACGCACGTGAGACTCGCATCCAAGCCGCCAACAGGCAGCGCTTGAAGCAGTCATGCAGGGCTAGGAGGCGCTCACCTCTTCATGATGACGCGCGACGTGTAGGACTCGGTGAAGACCTTGAAGCCGATGCGCAGCGCGGCCTCCATGACGTTGTCGTTCGGGCGCCGCAGCACGCGCGAGTCGACGCAGAACGGCAGGAACTCGTGGTACTTGTTCACGTCCGCGACGACGTCGAACATCTCTTCCTGCGAGAACGGCACGGTTTTCGTCTCCTGGTGCGACTTGACGAGCGCCTGCGCGGGCGACGCGAACGAGAAGAAAGAGCGCGGGTGCACGGGGCTGCTGCTGAGCGCGCGCATGGACGCGGCGGCGGCGGCGGCGCGCAGAGAGGAGGACGCCATCGACGCGCGCAGCATCTTGCGATTGAGTTTGTGGAAGCCAACATCGGGGAAACGAGCCTTGAGCTGTTGGCGGCGCGCCTAAAATAGGGCCGTCGACGCTGTGTCTCATTTGGGCCATTTATAGGTCGCACGAGCGAGACTCGCTCGCACTCATGAACGCGTCGAGCGCTGCCGAGAGCGGACGCAGCGCGCTCTCGAGCCGCGTGCGGGGTGCGTCTGCAGCCGTGGCGGGTGTCTGTGCCGCGACATGGGGCTGGCGAAACGTCTGACGGTTGGTCCTGTTCTTTGTTTTCGCGGATGCGGGGTGCAGCAGAAGTCGACGCGGGTTCGTTCCCAGAGGTATGGAGACCAGCTTTGGAGCTCGGTTGGACGACGTCGTCGCATTGGCTTACGAATGTGTGGGTGTGTGCATGTGTGTTCGCAGACGATCGCACCGAGTGTGCCGCTGACCAAGGAGCTCGAAGCGCTCTACGAGTTCCTCGTGCACCAGAAGGCGGCGCACAGCAGCGCGGATCGAGAGTATGCTGGTGGGTGGGTGTGGCATTTTCTGAGGGCTGGTGGACGGCGCTAGCTGAGTAACTTGGCATGGGAACCGAATGCGTGCAGACCTGATGCAGCTGAGCGCGAAAGAGCTGGACGCGAAGGTCCGCGAGCTCGAGAACTGGAACTTCCGCCTCAACCTGGACGAAGGTGCGTCCTGCGCTTCCGCGCGTTTGCCAGTGAGGAAGGATAATGCGGCTCATCGGGCTGCTTCGTGTGGCGCTTTCGTGGTGTCCGCCTGCAGCGAAAGAGATCAGCGAGAGCGTGGCGATGGGCATCCTCTCGGCGCAGCGCTGAGCTGCTCCATCGCAGCCCTGTGATGTCCGCGTCGTCGTCGTGCTCGTGGATCGGTGGGGCTGGTCGAGTTGATGGATATATGATCGCGTGAGTATTGTTGAACTGGAACTGGGAGGCGATTGTTGACGTGGCACTCTTTAATCCGAGCGAGTTTTTGAAATGTTCGCACTTATGCGGATCTACCATCACTCTCGCGGCTGCGTTGTGATGTGGAATCGCAACAGCAGTCTCGATTTCGGCAGCGAAGGACCCAACGAGCAGCGAGAGCGAGCGAGTCGTTCGTGGTACGCGTCGCTCTGTCTGTCTCTGTCTCCGCGCCAGCAGCACTGTGCACGTCATGGCTGACGCGGCACCACCACCACCACCAGCCTCGACCCCGAAAGGCTCGGCGCTCAAGCGCGTGCGCAAGCACTGCTCGTTCCAGGACTGCGCGAAAGTGGATGCCGGCGGCGGCTTCTGCGTGGGGCACGGCGGCGGCAAGAAGTGCTCGTTCCCAGGCTGCGAGAAAGGGTATCAGACTGGCGGCTTCTGTCGCAAGCACGGCGGCGGCGCGCGCTGTCAGGTACCCGGCTGCGGCAAGGTCGACGCCGGCAAGGGGCTCTGTCGCGGCCACGGCGGCGGGAAGCGGTGTCAGAGCGAGAATTGCCACAAGGCGGACGTCGGCGGTGGCTTCTGCACGGCGCACGGCGGCGGACGGCGGTGCACGGAGGCTGGGTGCACCAAGATCGACCAGGGCGGCGGCAAGTGCCGCGCGCACGGCGGGGCGAAACGCTGTCGCCACGCGAGCTGCACGCAGACCGCTCGCGGCGCGTCGGGACTGTGTCCTGACCACGGCGGCGCCAAGATCTGCTCGGGCGTCAACTGCAGACGGCTCGCGCGCGGGAACAACGGGACGCTGTGCTCAACATGCGCAAAGGAGCGCGGTGCAGGTTCCAGCGCAAAGCCGCCAGTCGCCAACAGCAGAAAGAGCACGCTACGCCCTCGTCACCAGGCGGCAGCGGCGTCTTCAGCGTCGGCGCTCCACGGGGCGATGAAGCAGCGTTCCGCGTCGCCAACGAGCAGTGACCAGGGGTACTTGTCGTCTTCGTCGAGCGACTCAGATCGCGTGAGCTCTTCGACGAGGAGCATGCTGACGTCGCCGATCAGCATGGAGCCGACAGTCCACGCCACGTACACGCCTGCTGCACCGTCGCCAGCAGCTGCACTGCGCAATATGACTCCAGTGAGTAACTTCGGCGTCAGCGCACAAGACGGCAGAGGAGACTCACCTTCAAAGTGCGACGGCAGCAAAGTCGCGAGCTGCTTGGACAACGGGTGCTCGCGGAGCTATGGCGGCGGCTGCAACTGCGCGCTGGACTGCCGCTGCAACCACGGCGTGTCAGCAAATCCGTCTTCTGCTGACGTTGCGGGGGCTGCGGCGCGCGCGGCAGAAGACTCGGAGCGTGTCGCGACACTGCCGCTTAAGCGCTATCTGCTGCAGATCCAGCAGTCGGAGCGCTGGATCGGTATCGAATCCATCTTGGCGCTGATCTCGGTCGCGAGCAGCGACATCCGCAGCGTTCACGACGTCTCAGCGTACTCAGCATCGGTCTCCTTAGACGCGAGCGAGCATTTTTCTGGTCGTCGCGACAGCGAGAAGACGCACCTAGTGTCCATTCGATGCGACAAAGCGCTGGATCTGTCGACGGCGCTCGCGTCGCTGAAGAAGCTCGACATCCAGTGGCTTGTACTGGAGCAAAGCGAGATCCGGTGGGCGAGGAAAGAGGTCGTGCTGCGCGTGCCCGAGATGATGTGTCCGGGGAACTGCGGCAGCGCGGTCTTGAACGCGCTCCGCATGGTGAAGAACGTCGAGACCGCCAACCTGGTGTTTGACGTGCGCCAGGTGGTAGTGCACGGCACGATGTGTCCGAACAAGCTCAGCGACGCGGTGAATGCGATCGGCTTCGAGCCTCACGTCGATGCTGTGACGCCGTTGCCGAGCAGATTCCGGTTCCGAGTGCACGAGCTGGTGGACGTCGCGTTCATAGGCAAGAAGATTGAGCAGTTCCTGAAGCAAGTCGAGGGCGTCGAGAGTGTCGTGATCAGAGTGGAGTTCGCGGAAGTGCTGGTGGTCGCGATGCTGGAAGATGCGACCTCGCTGCTGCAAGCTGCGAT
Source organism: Globisporangium nagaii (assembly GCA_023335995.1). NCBI lineage: Eukaryota > Oomycota > Peronosporomycetes > Pythiales > Pythiaceae > Globisporangium > Globisporangium nagaii. Next base: position 11,813 of record JAADWH010000366.1, read on the forward strand.
TCGGCACGGATTCCTGATGTTCCAGATCCCAGAACACTCGCGCGGCTGTCATCACCACAGTGCTGCACCTGACCACGAAAACGCCATGCTGCTGAACCCTGGAGGCGCGCATGCGATGGAGGACGAAGACGGCCGCCACGTGTGCGACATCAAGATCTGTCCTCACAACGGCTGCGAGCAGTACCGAGCGACCGTCGCGCACGCGGCTGCACTGGCGATTGGCTGGTCGGTTCCGGGCTGCGCTATGACGTGGGGCGGAGAGTGCACGTGCGGTGAGAAGTGCAAGTGCAAGGGCTGTCCGACGCATAACCCAGTCATCTAGCGTTGTTGAGCCGACCCAACCACCAAAAGACAGTTTTGACACACGCTTGTTGCAGACGAGCATATACGAATGTACACTAGGGTCCATCCATACCTTGTCGCCGCACTTCACCCGCCTATATGTTTCTCCGCCATGCTGGAACCGCGCGGGGCTGGATGGGAATGTGCCCAAAGCTCTTCAGCTTCACGTCTGGGATCGCCCCCGCTCCAGAGATGTACGCGTCGTGCGCATTCTGCCGTCGGCGCTCTTTGTCCTTCTTTCGCAGCTCCAGTTTGCTCATCTCTCGCGCCTGGGAGGCCCTTGTGGGCTGCAGCAAAAGAGCGGGGCTTGTATCTCCGTCTGCTGGCGACGACGACGCGTGTTTTCCTGAGAGCTGAGGTCGCTTGGGGAGCTCGCGCTGCTTCTGCCGCTTCTCTTCCAGCTTCTGAAGCTTCGCTCGCTTTGCTTTTGCGTACTCGATCGCCTGGCGAGAGCGCTCCATCAGCTCTTCGTTCGAAGCCTGCAGTACCAGTTCATCGTGAGTCACTACTTTGATGTGTGCGGAGGTGCATCGCCGACTTGCCGACGTACTGGCGAGGCGCTCGGACTCGCTGAACCTGGAGACGGGCTCGAATGAAGTCTGGAACGTGATTTATCTGCCAGTGTGGCTTCCTGCTCTTTCTGCAGCTTGTAGAGCAAGACCTTTTGCTTCGCGTCCAGCAGCTCTTGCTTTCTCTGCGATACACACACAGAGCCACGAGCGGAATCCAGAGCTCGTGTCAGAAAAGCACCGTTTCGTGAGAAAGGAGTCCATCAAGCGAACGCACCTTGGCTTCTTGGGCTTCTCTCTCACGCTCAATCGCCACCTCTCGCCTCCTTTGCTCTTTCTCGCGCTTGCTCTTCTCCTCTTTCCACTTGAGCAGCAGCTGCTCCTTCTTCGCCTTCGACTTGGCTGACATCACATGGAGTCTCTTCTCGTCCTCGACGCTCTCAGATTTGTGTCGAATTGGCGATGTCCCGATGCTGTCAGCGGCGTCGGTGATAATCTCTTCAACCAGTCCCTGGTGGATGATCTGCTGACGCTCGTGCTCTTTCCGAGTCTTCCACTCGCTGATCGCGTCTTTCTTCTGCTGGATGAGCTGGACGTGGTCCACGTACCAGATCAAATGGCATCGCACAGCCTTGTTGCTCTTCGTCACAACCTGCTTGATGCACCTCTGCAGGAAGCGCGCAACAGCTGCTTCATAGTCGATCGTTTGGTCGCCATCTTCATCGCCGCTGCTGTCGTTGTTTCGCTGGTTGAGGGAGCTCGCGTGCACGCTCTTGAGCTGGAATCGCTGGTTCCTGAGCAGAACATCGTCTGTGAGTCCATACTTGAGCAGCAGCGATGTGAAAACGCGATGCTCTCGGTCGTCCCAGCCGCCTTTCATGCCGCCAGACTGCAGAATCAGATCGTCGAGACGGCGGACGCGCGCCATCAAATCGGACTCGGTCGACCGCTCTGGGCTATCGCCACGCTCCTCTTCAACTGGTTCGTCCTTGCGCCTCGAGTCGCCGGTCTCGTCTTGGAGCAACGCTTTCGAGCTTGTCCTGCTGGACGCCATGCGCCTCGCAACTCTCTCCGTGCCTCGTCGGTCTCTCCCAGCCGACCCAGTCGCACAAGTGCCTCTGTCTCGACTGACAGCGCTGCTGTCGCTCACCTCATTCTCCCAGTCGCCCATCTTCTCGTCGAACGCCCTCAGCTCCTTCTCCAGCACTTTCTCGTCCATCACGTACTCGTCGTATCGCTCTCTCTGCGACAGTCGGAACGCAGCGATCGACGACTCCAACTCTTCGATGAGCGCTTGGAGATCCGCGTAGAACGTCTCCCCATTGCGCATGTGGTCAAGCTTCTTCGAGACGTCCCTCAGCTTCTGACGCAGCGCATGCAGTTGCTGCTTCATTTGCTGCGCGTCCTCTGTGCGCCGAGTCGCCAGATCGTCAAAGCTCTTGTGGATCTGCGCTGCTGCAGCGGACGACAGCCCCGAGCCCGCACCCGAGGCGCTGTAGAACTGCCGCCACCAGCTCTCGCACTCGCGCTCGAGCACTGCGATCCGTTGTGTGAACTGCAGCTGCTTCTCGACCCACTCGAGCTCGTCTTTGCTCATTTTCCGCTTCGTCGAGTGCTCGCTCGCAGACTCTCTCTCGGGATTGCGTCGGCGCCGCACTGCGCCGACCGTTCGTCTGGTGACAGCTGTCGTCTTGTTAGCCGACATCGCGGTCGCTTGTGCTTCGTCTAAGCCGCGTCTCTCGGCCTCTGCTCGCGTCGGTCTCCGCGCCGCGCTGGTGCTCTTCCTGGCGACCAACGGCGGCACGAGCGGCTCGTGGCTCTGGTTACCGCCATTTGCCACTTGCTCCGCCTGCTGCTGGTAGAGCCGCTCCGACCGCTCGGACCGTTCAGTGCGAATGCTGCCTCTCGCCTCCTCGATCTTGCTGCGCAGTCGCGCGGCTGTCGATCCGGAGCCGCTCTGCCGCGCTTCGAGAACTGCTTCGACTGTGCGCGACGCGGCGCTCGCCTGCGGCTGCGACGTGGGCTTCAACGTGGGCTGCAGACGCGGCTGCTGCAGGTGCGTGCGGCGAATGAGGTCATCGCTGAGCTCCTGCAGCTGCTGCAGCCGCTGCGTCTGCTGGCCGCCGAGCGTCTTGGCGCGTGTGACCTGGTGCATGCGTCCCCTCGCGCTCTTCTGTGTCGTTGTGGATAATGGGAAAATGGCGGCTTCAACCTCGCCAGGATAAAATGTCGATTTCAGCCAATGAAAAGCGGTTTCTGGGATCATCGGTCTCTCGTATTGGCTGATAGTCCGTTTAGCACGGCTCACAGATCGAAACGCCTTCGTCCTGTGTGAACTCGCTGATCAAAGAATGCTTGGATACGAAGCGCTCCGATGGTCGAGGGTGAGGCTGGCACGCTCTCACCGAGTCCACGAAGGCATGCATGCACATCGTTGTGTGTGGTGGCGATCGCGAGGTGCTGGCTGGTGAACTGCGCGAGATGGAAACGTAGGTGTCACTAAGCGACGCAATCCCCCCTCGAGTGACACCACTCTTTCATCCCCGTTCGAGTGACGAGCTCCATTCTTCGCTCCTTCTTTCTCAATCAAATCCAGACGCGATCCGGAATTCACCCACTTGGAGGCGGAGGACGAGCGACATGGAGATCGCAGTCGTCTACGACCAGCAAGAGTGCGTCCAGCCGCGTCTGCGCCTCCGTTGCTGCATGCTCACAGCGCTCATCATGCATCTATTGCTGCTGCCAGGTACTACGTGGAAGCCGCGATCGAGAGTGAGTCCCCGCACGATGGCCGCGTCGCGCTCTCGCTCGAGCTGCTGCAGTTCCAGCTCTTCTCGCTCGTAGGCATCGCGCCAGAGGAGCAGACGCTGCTCACGTCCAGCGGTGAGATGGTGAGCAGCGCGTCTGCGCAGCTGGTGGTGCGCCGAGCCGAGCGCCGCCCGCGCTTCTTCCTACTCTCGGCTGCAGCTTCCACCACAAGCGCGTCGTCGCCGATCCTGCCGGCGGACTGGCGCCAAATCTGCACCAAGAGCGCGTTTGGAGCCGTCCCGGTGGTGCAGTCTGCGTTCCAGAGCTCAGCGAACGGCGGCTCGAGGCGCCTAATCTGCCAAGCGTGCGCGCAAACCTGCACGACATGTGCGTTGTCTTGTTGCTGTCCACCTCCATGCTTGAGACGACCACGATGTCGTGGAGGACTAAACGATCGCTCCGCTAACTGGATTGTACTTTGCAGCGGCGCATCCTGTACCGCCAATGGACTGGTACGCCTCAGACGCTGTGGGAGAGCAGTTCATCTCGGAGATCGCGCTTGTCGCTGGCGAAATCGACGCTCCCGCGCCGCCGGGCTTCACGAAAGTGCTTCTGGATTTGAATTTCTCGGCACCAGGAGACCACGTGTTCCTGTGCGTGAAGCGAGGTGCGAGCTGCTCGCTCCATCTGCCACAGCGCTGATGCGCTCCGCTTGACTGGGCTTGCGTTTGACTCCCGTGTTTGCTTTCGCAGGCGGCAATCGTGCTCTGACGCAGCTCAGTGTGGATCATCACCACCGCGACACTGGCGCGCCGTCCTCTTCTTCCTCTCCAAGCACCGCGCTGAAGCAGTCGCTGGCTGTGGACTGCAACAGCGGGAACAGCAGCGAGACTGCGGTTCGCCTGAGCTTCGACTCGGTATTCCGCAAAAGCGAGGACGAGCTCAGTACTTTTGCGATCACGGACATCCAAGTCGTCGCTGGACGCGAGCAGTATGCACCGTCGCCAGCGCACATCAAGATCCCTCACGACCTGAACGAAGGCGTGGGCGGCGCTTCGGTGCAGCCAATCTACCTCTGGTACAAAGTTGCGCCGCTCGGCGGCTTTGTGTGCGACGCAGGCAGTGGCCACAGCGAGTTTGGCGAGTGCCTCTTTCTCAGTCGCCATGCCGACCGCGACGTGCCTTCCATCGGCAGCTTCAGTCCGGATCACGTCAAGGCGGCGATCGCAATGGCAGAGCTCCGCACGAGATCCGACGAAGCCATGTTGCGATCACTGTACCAACATGGAGAGCGCAGCATGGCCAGCCGGCTGCAAAGCACGCTCGAGCGCGTCCGCACGTACGAGAGCAAGCAGATGCAAGAGGAGGCTCTGAAGCACATTCCCGTTCAGCTTTTGCACGAGCGCGCGCGAGCGAACACGTTACCGATGCCTGCGTACCAGGACGAGCTCGTGATGCAGCTGCTGCACTGGTTCAAGCGCGAGTTCTTCACGTGGATGAACCAGCCAAAGTGCGCTGCGTGTGGATGCGCGACCACGAGAGCTGTTGGCACGGAGGGACCGAGCACGCCGGAGGAGTTCGGCGGTGAGGCTGGACGCGTCGAAGTCTACCAGTGTCCGCAGTGCAGGGCGCTCACGCGGTTCCCGCGCTACAACAACCCTGCCAAGCTGCTGGAGAGCCGCACGGGGCGTTGTGGCGAATGGGCAAACTGCTTCACGCTGTGCTGCCGAGCCATGGGGTTCGAGGCGCGCTACGTGCTGGATGTCACGGATCACGTGTGGACCGAGGTGTACTCGGAGCACTTCAAGCGCTGGCTGCACTGCGACTCCTGCGAGGACCAGCTCGACTGTCCGTTGACATACGAGGTAGGCTGGGGCAAGAAGCTGTCGTACATCTTCTCGATCTCGCACGAAGAGATCGTGGACTCTGCGAAGCGCTACACCCAGGACTGGGACGAAATGCGCTCGCGTCGCAACGAAGTGAGCGAGACGTGGCTGAAGGCGGCGATTGCGCAGATGAACCAGAGCATCCAGAGTGCGCTCGCTCGTCCACGCGTCGAGGTTCTGCAATCGCGCGCCAAGGCCGAGCAGGAAGAGCTCGACAAAGGGCGAACGGTGAAGACTGGAGAGGTTCAGGGCCGCGTGTCGGGATCGGCAGAGTGGAAGAGTCAGCGAAGTGAAGACGGACAACAGCAGGCAGGCTCGCTGGACGGGAAACCAAAGTCGGCGTCAAACACCGACGGGCAAAGCCACTCTGCAGCATCGATCGTCGAGCTGTCGCAGCTGCTGTGCAAGCAAATGCTGCTGGGCTGCGACAGCCAGGCTTGCCCGAACCCGTTCTGTCTTCATGGACGACCCCAAACGGAGGACATGACAGCATACGCGGCAAGCTCAATCCAGCGCGTCGGCTCCTTCAATCAGAGAGGCTTCACTGCGGCGAGCTTGGCGTCGTTGCTGTGCACGCAAAGTCAGTCCGAGCTGCGCTGGTTCATGCTGGCACAGCATCCGTTGCTGTACTTGCCGCTTCAGGATTCGGAATCGCGGGACGGCACGAGCTGGCTCGTTGATGCCTCGGGCAGTGAAAACCACGCGCTGAACAACTCGAGCTGTCCTGTGCGCAAGCCATTCCAGATCCCGCAGCCGAGTGGCGCTGCGTCGCACGGCATGCAACTGCTTTCGGGTCAGTCTGTCGAAGCCAAGTTCGAGCGTCCAGCTGAAGGTGCCTTTTCGCTGTCATTTCTAGTACGCCTCGATCTGAGCAGTCCGGATGCGGCTCGCCACAAGCAAGCGGACATCCTGAAAATCAGCATTGATGACGGCATGACGGTGTCATTCCGTACTTCGAGCGCTGGCGAGGGGAGAGTGAAGTGCCAGCTGAGCCAAGGAGCGGAGAAGAACGTTGCCGCGGATGTCCCGTCGTCGCTGCTGTCGTGCGGCTCGTACGCTCATGTCGGTCTCCTGCGATCTCCGAGCGAGATGAAGCTACTGATCAACGCGACCGAGGTGCTCGCGCTGGCCAGAAAGTCTGCGTCCGATGCCAGCGAACAAGAGACGGTGACGCTGCACGGACCGGAGGCAGCCAGCAGCAGTTTGATGCCAGCAGCAAGCGCGGTCGTCAGCCATTTCGCCATCCTGCCACTGGTCGAGACTGACACCTTTGCCGCTTTCTGCAAAACGATGAAGAAGCAGTTTGTGCGAGCGCCTCCTCTTCTCGCCTTTGGAGCGGACGGTCCGTGCGCTGGCAGGAAGTGCACGATCGATGCGGCGAGCTCCCAGCTCGGCTACCGCGTCGCGAAAGTGCTGAGTGGGTTCTGGCTGACTGTGTCGCTGCTCTCTTTTCTCTCTTGCATGGGACTGACTCGTTGACCGTTTCTCTGATGTGTTTAGTGTGGGGCGGCGAGTTTTTCGACGGCATCCAGTTCGTGTACGAGGCAGTCGACAACGACGATGAAGACAGAGGCGACAAACTGGTGTTCGGACCGCTCGTCGGCAACTCGCACACTGCTGGCGCTGCATCGTCACCAACCACGCAGCTCGCCTTGTTTCCGGACGAAGTCGTCACTGGTGTGAGCGGAAGAAAGGGAGCGTGGACAGACTCGCTTCGCATTGAAACCAGCTTCGGACGCCAGCTGTCGTGCGGAGGCAGCGGAGGCGGCGATTTCCGCGTTCAGCTGCCGACGACGAGCGAGGTGCGCGCGATTTCGTTCTCCGTCGGCGATCATTTGGTCGATGCAGTCGCGTTCGTTGGTGAGGCTGGAAGATCTGCATCAGCGAAAATGTACGTGAACATCGTGAGAAAAAGGTAGTTCAGGGCAGTCACGCTGGCGAACGCGAGTCTAACGGGCTGTGTGTTTGCTGGCATGATGTAGCGAGCAACTCGAGAAGCTGCGAGACTTGCTGCGAGGCAACGACGCCAGTCAAAGCAGAAACGCTGTCGCTGCAGGTTCGTGGACTGGAAGCACAGACTCTGGCGGTAAACGACTGCACTCGAGGCTCATTGCTGAGCTTTTATCAATGCTGTCGTTCTCTTTGCTAGCGCTGAGATACCTGGAGAACATCTCCAAGCACCCAGGCGACGACAAGTTCAAGCGGATTCGTGTCAGCAACGGATTCTTCGTGAAGAATGTCGCCGCTCTGGGCTCCGAGCCGTGTCAGGCGTTCATGGAATGGTGCGGATTCCAGGCGCTCGAGCACGACGGAGAAGCGTTCTTTGTGTTCCAGGCTGACGCTGTGGACAGATGCAGCACGGACGACGAGAGCGCGAGGCTGCACGAGCGACACGCTGCGGAAGCCCACCGCCGCATCCATTTTTTGAAGAGCTTCCAGGCGCAGTAGGTGATTGGGGATCGAGTGAGGTGTCTAGAGAGAAAAGCTGTGCATTGGTTTTGAATTAACAGCACAAGGTGCAAATGAGATCGATCACGGTGTCTTCCTGCAGTGGCCTTGGTTCTCCTCACGCCAACCCTTTGATTCTCAGCATGCCGATCGCGTTCCCGAGACCCGTGCGCTTCGTGTACTCGTCCGCTAGAGAGGAGATGCCAAGACGCACACACGAACACAGTGGTGAGGGATCCTGAGCATTCGACAACGCTGAGATTCGAGGCACGTACGATTCTGATCGCAGAGCAAGTAGAGCCACTCGCCAGCGTAGCGCTTGACGTTCGTGTCGAGGCACGTCAGGAAGAACGTAAGGTGCTTGAAGTAGAACGACGCCTCGCTGCGCGCCACGCTCGCTGGAGGCAGCAGAGGGTCCGCTTTCGACTCGATCGTGGTTCCTACTACGGTGACTGGATTCGGGAAGATTGCGTTCTTGAAGAACTCCTTCACGTGGGGCTGTGCAGCTTGCGTGAGGTTGTGGCATACGATGAGCGTCGGCAGGACTTCGCTGAACTGGCTGCACATTCGAGGACAGCATTGGCAAGACCCAGAGTTCAGTCAGCATCGCAAGCGACTTTGAGCACACAAACCATTCTACGCAGCACGCACCGGATCTTCTCGACGCGTGTCACGAGGAGCATCATCTGGAGATGCTCAACTAGAGCTGCGAGAATCGGGATCACGAGCCTGTCCTGAGGCTGCTGCTTCGTCGCCAGCGCCACTGCTTCGCGCTGCTGCTGCGTCTCGATGAACGCCGTGAGCAGCCACGCGGGGACGAACATGAATACCTCGAGCGCTTTGTTCTTGATGTCGAGCAGCACCGAGTTCAGGCGCGAGATCTTTGGGTGCGACGTGCGCAGGATGCTGAGCAGCAGCTCGCCCAGCCTGAGCGCAGAACAAGCTGAGGGTGAGTGCGATGCCAATGGAAAAGGTGCTCCAGTCTCCCAGCAGCGACAACAAAAAGCCACACAATAGTACCGGTGGATGATCGCGTAGAGCTCCGGCTGACTGTCTTCGGCCGCCTTCGTCCACTTCATCTCGTTTACGAGCACGGCGACGAGCTTGAGCAAATCCAGAACGAGCGCTGAGCGATCTGCTGCGACCGCGACGCCGAACAGATGATCGCCGTGGAAACTGAAGTACAGCGTCTGAGCCAGTAATGCGCCACCACAGTGAGCTTGATGACAATCCACAGTCTGCCAAGCGAGGGAATGAACGGCGTACCGCATAGATGAGCTGCCAGGCTTCGAGCGATCCGCACAGGAATGCTATCACACACGAAGCCTCGCACGAGACGAGCACGCATTTCCACACGAGCAGGTGGAAGGACGCCGGACCAGGCAGCTGACGTGACAGCAGCGTAGCGTGGTGAGGTAAGACAATGCGAGGCTGTCCACAGCCAGTGCGTCTGCATGGAAAACGAACCTACCTTTGCGAGATCCAGCAGACGACTCAGATGTCCTTTCGCTGCAACAAAGTGCTGCGCCACGAACTCCGGACGCGAGTAGACCGAGTTGATCATGCACTTGAGCGCTTCCTCGTTGACGCTCCAGTCGCGTGCGATCACTGGTGGGACTCGCGCCAGGCGCAGGAAGTTCTCGAACGTCTATAGAGGAAGGAGAAAGAAGGCAAAGCAAGACCATGAGCATCTCTAAAGCAGCTCGCTTGCTGCCTCATCAGTGTGCTCACCTCGACAGTCAAGAGCAGATCGATGCCTCGCCGGTCGCGCATGAGCACTTTGCACGCCGCGAGCAGCTTTATCGTGGCTGCCGCAGATCCAGAGCGTGAGAGAGGTGCTGGTTGGCATCACTCGCAGGAGCACTCACATGTCGTACCTCGCGCGTCGAACTCCTTGGCGGCGTGCGCAGCGACCACCGAGTTGATCGCGCTGTGGAATCGCTCTGCGACTTTCTCCCGCGTCGACACGACCTCCAGCGGCGCTACGCAGAGGCAGTGGATGCACGCACATAGTGTGTGTGCGTGAGAGAGAGAGAAATCTCGTTACAATTTCTCATTTTCATTCTGAAGAGCACAGCGTGTCCACATAACCCGCACCTTGCTGGCGCTCCACCATGTCAGCCAGCTTCTCGATCCACACTGCGAGCGCGTCCATGCCGTCGCCACCACAGCTGCCACTACCGCTGAGCGTCTTCATCACCGCGTCCACGCTCACCCTCATCTCGCGCCGCGATCTCGTCTCTGCGGCGCTTTGGATCGTCTTCGAAGCGACGCCAGCTGTAGCCATGTCAGCGGATCGCTCTCGCGCCACCTGATTCGCCAATAATGCAGCCCCGATTATTGTCCAATCAGGTCGGCCAATTATTCGAGCCGCGTGGCAAGTGCTGGCGCCGTTTCAAGCTTTTGGCACACACTCGCGTGTCATTCCCGAATTCGACCCGAAGAGCGCACCAGACAGCTCTCCACGACGACCGCCATGAAGCTCTTTATGACGACGGCGCTGCTGGCGCTCGCGGCCGCGACGGTGAGCGTGCAGGCGAAGGAGAACCTGGCGCCGGACGCCAAGCTGCGCATCGGCGTCAAGTTCCGCCCCGAGGTCTGCGACAACAAGAGCGAGCGCGGCGACAAGCTCTCGATGCACTACACGGGCAGCCTGCGCACGGACGGCTCGGTCTTCGACTCGAGCCTGCCGCGTAACCAGCCGTTCGAGTTCACGCTCGGCGCCGGCCAGGTTATCAAGGTACGGCCATTTGCCACTGTGTCCATGCCTCTGTGCTGCGTTGTGTGGGAGTTGGTAGCGGTTTGTACTCATTCCTCATTGTCTTTGTGTTTGAAACACGTGCTGTGTTTGCACAGGGTTGGGACCAAGGGTGCGTGCACGCCGCATTGCTGCTGCTGCTGCTGGATAGACTCGATTGTATCGCAGGACTGACTGGTGGCTGTGCTGTGTGTGTGCTACTGTGTTTGTTGCGAATGCAGCCTCGTTGGCATGTGTGTCGGGTACGTCACGTCTCCGTGGCAACTCTGATTGGCTTGGTGCGGCTACAGTGTGTTGCTAACGCCTTTGGATTGTTCATCTGTGATATCTCGTAGTGAGAAGCGCAAGCTGACGATCCCGTCGGGGCTCGGCTACGGCGACCACGGCTCGCCGCCGAAGATCCCGGGCAAGTCCACGCTCGTCTTCGACGTCGAGCTGCTCAAGATCACGCGCGGCAACGAAGAGTTGTAAAGAGCGTAGAGCTCCAGCAAAAAGAAATATACACAGCAGCCATACGCGCAGACAGGCAGCGCGGATGCTAGTGGCAGATCCCACAGCCGCGTCTCGCGCAGTTTAGTCAGTCGGTCTGCCTCAGTAAGTACCATGTGCGTAACGTTGATAACAGAAGAGAGCCCTGAGCATTCGCTGTGTGTCGTGCGTCTGAAGCTATCCATATCCCATTGAGCGCTCGCTCGCCGCAGAACATCGCTGGGACAATGGACGAGCGAGCGAATGTCGATGTGGGTGCTGATCCGTTCTCTCATTCGCAGCCGTGAAGCATAGCATCTTCACGAATGCTGGGGCATGTCGTCGTTCGAGCGAGGTCGTCCACGCCACCGAGTCGAAAATGCCCCATGTAAAAGCCGAAACCAGATGGTTTCTATGCCGACGATCTCGGTGGTAAGCTGGCTTTCGCACTCCGACTCGCAGGCTCAGTAGCGAAATTCCTCCCAAGAGCTCCGCTCAGACGACAAGACCAGACCACTCGAGAAGCCGCAATGAAGCTCTCGACGACGATGGCGACGGCACTGCTGGCGCTCGCGGCCGTGACTGCGGCGAGCGTGCAGGCGAAGGACAACCTGGCGCCGGACGCGCCGCTGCAGACGGACGTGACGTTCCTGCCCGCGACGTGCGCGAGCAAGAGCGCGGCGGGCGACAAGCTCTCGATGCACTACACGGGCAGCCTGCTCACAGACGGCTCGGTCTTCGACTCAAGCCTGCCGCGCAATACCCCGTTCGATTTCACGCTCGGCGCCGGCGAGGTCATCAAGGGCTGGGATCAGGGGCTCGTGGGCATGTGTGTCGGGTACGCTTGGCTCTCTCTCTCTCTCTCTCTCTCTCTCGCTCGCTCATTCTCTGCTCTATTTGTCCAGCGCCTGTGAGGCTTCCCCTCTACGTTGTCGCTCACTCGCTCGTTCCTGTTGTTACTCTGTTACTCCTTTCGTCCACGCAGGGAGAAGCGCAACCTGACGATCCCGTCAGATTTGGGCTACGGCAACGCCGGCTCGCCGCCAGACATCCCGGGCAAAGCCACGCTCGTCTTCGCCGTCGAGCTGCTCAAGCTCACGAAGAGCCAGGTTGGCAGCGAGGCGGAGCCCAAACGGTTCGACTTCTCCCTGATCAATGGCGGCGATGGCGCGACGCGATAAACGAAGAAGATAAAACAGAAACAGTCGACGCAGTGCCTTGCGCCAGCTTTGCTTGGCCACGGCGCGTCGGACAACTTACATGTATCCATCTCTTGTCTCGTCGTGCCTTTTCCCCTAGGTTCACAGCCGTCTCGGTCGTGCTCGCGAGCTGCGCTTGCGCTTTGATGCATCTTTGACGCGCCTCGCCTTTCGAGCCCATCGCGAAGGCGACACTCGCTGGCTGTCGGAGGGACACTGAGGACTCGCGAAGAGCGCTCTCGAGCCAGCTAGCGTCAGTTATTCCTGTTCTTCTCCGGTCTCTTCAGACGCCTTTCATCAGCGCACGATCTTGCTTGTTTGTCGCGTCGCGCCTCGCGTGCTCTTTGATCACAAAGATCGCGTTTCCCTCCGATCTGGACACAGCAAATAATAGAAAAGCGAGCTCTGATGATGCTGATCAACCCACGCGGAGAAAGATTCGCCACGCTCGCCAAGAGACGCGGAGCGGAGTAAAGCGCGCCAAGCGTCGCGTCGCGTCCCGCTTTGCATTGCACGCTCCCGCCCATTCGTCAATCGCGACCCAAGGCAGCAGCTCCATCGACTCGCGCAGCGCTCAGCCCACCACCATGCGCCACGGAGTGTCGGCGTCCAGCGTGCGTCCCGTGCAGACATCGTCGTCGTTCAAGCAGGTGCCGTCCAAGGCGCTATTCGTCGACGTGCACGAGGAGTACGAGGACGCCAGCGACGACGTCGGCGTGCTGCGCCAGATCGCGCACTTCGTCGGCCGCCAGCGGCTCTACAAGGTGCTTCTCGTGGCGGTGGCGTCCGTGCTCGCGCTCAACAGCCTCTGCCGCTCGGTGCACGAACTCTTCTCCGCACGCTACGTGAACGGCAAGCGATGCG
>JAADWH010000367.1:0-24959 GCA_023335995.1 Globisporangium nagaii
GGTCGCCTTGACGCCAGAAGAAGTAGTGCACTGGGAGAATGCGCCACCATACACGGATAGTCACGTCGAGTGTTCGCGGAGCGATGAACTTGCGGAGGTAGCGTGCGTGGTCTTGGAGTTGTGTCATGCTTGGCACGTCGAGATGTTTGATGAAATTGACACTTAGGCAAGTGAGTTTTTGAGAATAGTTGATCTCCCTCTGAAAACCGTTTTCCGAATCGAGTGGTCTTGAATTAGGAAGGCTCTAGCAAAACCGGGTGTTGAGGACTATTGCTTTTGGGTCGAGTGCAAATGCCTGCTTTGGTGTCCTATTTGTTCCTTCTTTTTGAAACTAGGGACGGATCGATAATGCATCGCCACTTCGAACGAGACGACACCAAGAGCGATGGAGTCGCGCGCGCGCAGGTTCAGCCCGCTCGCGGCGCTCTCCGCTCCCGACGAGTCCCCACTTGCAGCCGTCTCGGGACTCCGCAGCAGCAAGGGCCACAGCAGCAGCCGCGCAGCAGGCGGCAGTGGCAGCACCGCGTCGTGGCTCGTGCGCCTGCTCGCAGTCGTGCTCTTCTGCGGCATCGGACTGCAGTGGTGGCTCTGGAGCGCGTCGGGCGGGTGGAGCAGCGACAAGGGCGGCGGCGGGGGCGGACAAGGTCCAGAGGAAGCGCGGATCGGCAACGGCTGGCTGAACCATCTGCGCCGCGTCGAGCCTGAGGGGGCGGCGCCGGCGGAGGTAGACGAGCGTCCAACGACGTCGGTGCCGCTGCCGAAGAACCCCACGAGCCCCGAGGAATACACCAAGCGTCGCGAGCGCTACGACCCAGCTAGCCACAATGAGGATCAGAAGAAAGTGGCAGGTATGGTCCAGTGGGCCTGGAAGGGCTACGCCACGTACGCGTACGGCTACGACTCGCTGAACGTGCGGCAGATGACAGGCACGGGGCTGCCGTCGCACGACATGGCGCTCACACTCGTGGACTCGCTCGACACGCTCTACCTCGTGGGCATGTTTGACGAGTTCGACAAGGCGAGCGAGTGGGTGAAGGCGAACATGGACGATCGCATCTTCGTGCGCGGCTTCATCTCGCTATTCGAGACGACGATCCGGCTGCTCGGCGGGCTGCTGTCCGCCTACGATCTCTCCGGTGCGTGTCGCCCATGCTTGCGGGCTGCTCTCGTTGCATCGTTGCGAGCTCTTGGGTAGGTATCTGATCAGCCATCGTGTTTTGTTCTTCTTGTGTACGCGTATAGGACACGCGCATTTGCTGGAGATCGCAGACAAGCTGGGCAATGCGCTGTCGCCAGCGTTCACGCGGCACGCGCACGGGATCCCAGACAAAGACTACGACATCATGGTAGCACCTATGCGGGTGGTGGTGTTCAGTTATGCATATCATGCTGAGACTGGTTCGCTGTCGTGTCTCTCTGTGCTGTGCCATATTCGTAGAAGCAGCGATCGCACGAAGCGCCTTCGCTCGCCGAGGTGGGCTCGCTGCAGCTCGAGTTCAAGTACCTCGCGCGCCTCACAGGCAACAAGAAGTACCGCAGCCAGGTGGAGCGCGTCATGGACTCGGTAGGCGTCTTGTATTGACTGGCTGCTGCATCAAATCCTGCGGAGTTTGTTTTGAACTGGTGTATTATTGGGACGCAGACTACTTGTTACTAATCTCGTGTTAAATGTGCGTGTGTGTGCGTGGTGCAGCTCCGACGAGATGTCGCTGAGAACTATCCGGACGGCTTGCTGCCGGTGAACATCCAGCAGACTCAAGGGCGGATCGTCGGCGGCAAAGTCACGTTAGGCGCGAACGGCGACAGCTACTACGAGTATCTGCTCAAACAGGTGCACTCCGCTCTTGTCTCAGATACGTTGGATGCATCCGGCTGATATGTATTGCTGGCAATCCTCTTGTGGCTGCTGCTCCTAGTGGCTGCTGTCTGGCAAGCGCGAGGACAAATACAAGAAGGAGTACATCAAGGCAGTGAACGGTATCATGGACAAGCTGGTGGCAAAGTCCAAGCCGTCGGGACTGGTGTTCATCGGCGAGTTCGTGAACGATCAGCTGCAGCCAAAGATGGACCACCTCGTGTGCTTCGTGCCCGGCATGCTGGCTCTGGGCTACATGCACGGCATGCCCAAGGAGCACCTGGCGCTCGCGGAGCAGTTGATCGAGACGTGCTATCAGATGTATGCGCAGATGGAAGCGAAGCTGGCGCCGGAGATAGCCTACTTCCACACTCGTGAGGACGCGACTGAAGATCTCGACATCCACTCTCAGGACGCGTTCAATCTGCTGCGACCCGAGACGGTCGAGAGTCTCATGATCCTGTACCGAGTGACGAAGAACGAAAAATACCGCGAGTACGGGCGAGAGATCATGGCGGCGTTCGAGAAAGAGTGCAAGCTCGAGGGCGGCGGGTACACGAGCATCGGGAACGTTGCCACGGGTCCAGTCATGCGCATGTATCGCGAAGAGATGGAGAGCTTCTTCATCGCCGAGACGCTCAAGTACCTCTTCCTGTTGTTCTCGGACGACTCGGTCTTCCCGCTCGACAAGATCGTTTTCAACACCGAGGCGCATCCGTTCCCAATGGAGCAGGCGAGTAAGCAATGAGGAGACTCAGGCGCAGAGTAGTGGAGAACGAGGGATCGACTCCTGAGCCAGTGTGTTGTGTGTCTGTGTCTGTGTCAATTGGCTTGGACGCTGGCGCTTCGAGTTGGTCACGAGTTAGCTGTTGTTGTGCTGACTACCAACGAACTCCATTTAGAATCCCTCCAGCAGGTTTTTGAGAGCGAGTGAGGTAAAAATATCATGAGCGAGCGAGCGATGTTCACATCGGAAGTGCATGCACCTGTGCGCTGTCGTCTGTCAAGTTACTTATCAAGAAACCCGCCGCGTCGACGCTCGCTACGGTTGCAGACGCGTGCTCGACTGAGCTGTCCAGGGTGTCTGCGTTGACAATGGGATCTGGGGGGTCGGTGTTCAGCCACTCGAGCTCCTCGAGCTATCGCTTCGGCCAAGTCGTCAAGGACAAGGAGGACAGCACCGACGGTAGTAGCAACGCTGGGCAGAGTCAGACCAGCTCTCCTCAGAGCAGCGGCGGCGAGCTAGCGTGGGTGGGCAAGTCGCTCGAGATGCCGCCGAAGCCCTTCAGTCTTGACAACTACTTCCAGTTCCACGCCGTCCTGGGCACGGGCATGATAGGCAAGGTGCGGCTCGTGCAGCACCGCAAGACGAAGAAGTACTACGCTCTCAAGTCGGTCAAGAAGAAAGAGGTCCTCGCGATGAAGATGCTGCCGCAGCTCGAGTGTGAGCGCGAGGCACTGCTCAAGCTCACGAAGCTCAGCCATCCGTTCATGGCGCGTTTCTTCGGCAGCCTGCAGACGACGTGCCACGTGCACTTCCTGCTCGAGTACGTGCCAGGCGGCGAGCTCTTCCACCGTCTGCACGCCGTGGGTCGCTTCTCGAATGACGAAACCAAGTTCTACGCGACCGAGTTGCTGCTTTTCATCGCGTTCTGCCACGAGAACGGGTTCATGTACCGCGACCTCAAGCCTGAGAACATCATGCTCGACGGCCGCGGACACATCAAAGTGGTCGACTTCGGGTTCGTCAAGAAGATCGCCAGCTCCGACGACCGCGCCTCCACATGTGTGGGCACGCCGCAGTACTTGGCGCCGGAGCAGCTCACGAACTCGCTCGAGAAGCGGAGCTACTCGAAGTCGGTGGACTGGTGGGCGTGGGCGTGCGTGATCTACGAAATGGTGAACGGCCAGACCCCGTTCTTCCGCAATAAGGACGACTCGCCCTTCGAGCTCTACACGCGGATCGTCAAAGGGCAAGTGTCATGGCCGAGTCGCATGCACCCGGCGCTGAAGGATCTGCTGAGAAGAATGCTGATCCCAGATGCGGCCAAGCGGCTCTGCGACGTCGCCGCAGTCAAGCAGCACGCGTGGTTCGACCAAGTCGACTGGCACGACGTTGAAGCCTGCGAGCTCGAGCCTCCACACGTCCCAAGAGTTCACAAAGAAGGAGACCACTCGAACTTCGACGAGTACCCGAACTCGGCGGAGGAGACCAAGTCCCCTGAGAGCACGTTCGCGAAGGAGTTCCGGCACTTTTGAAGGCTCTCGAGTCTCGAGTCCGAGTCGAGCGTCCCACACGTGCTTCAGCTCCTGTCGAGTTGGGGATCTTTGCTACGTTGGCACCGATTCCGTCATCCAGGTATTACCAGCTGAGAAGGCGATGGACATTCAGATCATGCGAGACCAAGCCCCGAGAAAGCTTGAGCCGCCAGCGAGATACAGTCCGAGCATCGGAGACCTTCATCATCATCATCGGAGCTCTTCAAGAAGCGGAAATTTTGCCAAGTGGCCACGAGCTGGGTGTCGATTGACTGGAGCTCTTCCCAGCAGCAGCGGAAGCAGCAGCGGAAGCAGCGACGGCAGGGTTTCAATGTGGACGACTGGAGCGCGCCGCGTGAAGCCAGAGGAGTTGCACATGGATGTGTATCCATCGCATGCTCCGCGCTGTCTGACTTGTGTCAGATAAGCACGCGCCAGGATGCGCCAATTGGCCAGTGCGGCGAGCGTCAGTGGCGTCCGATCTCTCAGCGGCGCGCGCGAGCGTGTTTGGAGAGCTCCGACGGGATGTCGTTCAGCAGCAACATCGTCAAGCGCCTCGGCTTTCTGGCTATTTGCGCCACTGCAACATGCTATCTGCCTTGCATAGTCGCATGCTGCTATTTAGAAGGTTTACGTCGAATATAGAGGTCGTTTTGCGATACATTTGCGTATTCTACCGCTTTGAAGCAGGACATCTGCCGATCGCTTTGTTGTAGAGGCTAGCGATGGCGTTGTTCCCCCCACCGAGAGTAAAGGCGCCTCGAAGCGACATCCCACGCATTCCTCTGGTCATCATCTCCTTCTCGCTGGCTTTCCGCTTGTCCCCCGCGCATCTGCCGATGTTCACGCCGGAGCGTGCGAGCAACGCGTCAATAGCGGCGGAGCGCCAGCTGGCCGCCATCTGCTGCGAGTACTCGAGTGCATGGTGGATCCAGCCAAGTGGCCGGTTTCGTCTGTCAGTCCGTGGCGGTTATCGGGGAAACCATCTGCGGATTGGATGGCTCGCCTACCAAGACGCATGCAGCCAGCGCCGCGTCGTCCGTGGCTTCACGACGCCAGTCTCCGCTTCTACGCATCGAGTCGGCGGCAGCGGCAGCAGCGCTCGCAAAAGCATAGGCACTTTGGCTCAGCTCATTCCCAAACTTGCCGCTGTCCACGCATCCGAGCCCAGTCACACAGTCCGCTCAGAGAGTTTAGTCGCGACCAGTCCACCCGCCCATCATGCCGTCTCATCCCACCCTGCGCTTCCCGACTCTGCATTCCGCTTCTTTCTCGATCAGCAGCAGCAGCAGAGGACCGACGGCCATGTCGTCGCGAGTCGAGCGCGTCGTGCTCGGCGCCAAGAGCAGCCACCCGATGATGCAGATGACGCTGCCGGTCGACGACGGCGACGACGAAGCGCGCACCAACCTGCCTGAGCCAGCGAGGACAGCGCTCAGCAGCGACGAGGAAGACGCGGGACCCGTGCTCCACGAAGCGTCTGGCGCCACGAGCCGCTTCGCCGACGTGCGCGTGCCCAAGAAGCGCGTGTTCTCCGCTCCGTCGCTCAACCGGTCGTTCTCCAAGGGTGCTGAGAAGATCCCATCGATCCCGTCGCTCAACCGGTCGTTCTCGAAAGGCGCCGAGAAGATCCCGTCACTCAACCGGTCGTTCTCGAAAGGCGCCGAGAAGATACCGTCGCTGGGACGATCGTCGTCTGCGTCCGCGACGGCGACAGCGTCGCGCTTCGTGTCCAAGATGGCGCCGATGCTGCGCCGCGTCGTGTCTGGCGCTCCGAGCAACACCAGCAACAGCGACAGCAACGAGGACGCGCCGGTCAAGTCCCCGCGCCTCGGACACAACTTCCTCGACTCGGACGAGGAAGATCGCGACTCGCTGCTCTTCATGATGCAGGTGCCCGTCGTGCGCCGCAAGTCCCACATCCCGCTCATGTCGATCTCGCACTCAGAGGAATAGTGCGAGCGAGCAAGTCAGCGATTCCAAGTGCTCCATCCATCCAAGCAACTGCCTTGTCGCGAGGAATGATCACCGACCGACAGTCCGTCAGCTGTCGGACGGTACACTGCATCCCCATGGGCTGACGCGCGCCGCTGCTGTTCGCGTGGCGTGATGTGCGCGGTGCCCATGCTGTCTATCTGTTAATTTAGTCCCGAGCCACACACACATACAACAGATCTACCAACATCCACAATGTATAGTACTTTTAAAGAGCCAAATCGACACAAAACTTCGCCTGCTACATCCGCCTTGCTCAGTTCTTCTTCTTCTCTCTCACTCTTTCTCTCTTTCTCTCTCTCTCTCTCTTCGTCTTCAGAAGCGGGCGAAGTTCCTTTATGTGTGTGCGGCGCTCGGCTATCAATCGATGTGCGGATGCTCCTCGACGCGCTCGTTCTCGTCGTCGAGCACGATGTTCTGCGGCTGCGCAAAGTCGTTGAGCACATTCTCTGCTACTGCTGGGCGAGTCTCGAAAAGGTATTTCCTATCGCACGGCAAGCGCAATCACAGAGCGGAGCTGGTCAGTTCTGCGCAAAGTCCGCAGCAACGGGATAACAAAAAAATCGCCTTGTGCGCTTACAGGATGCGCGGCGTTGCAAGTGGACGCTGGGTCTTCCATCCGCGAATGCTGGCGATCGTCGGGTACACGTCTGCGGTTTTGCACGACAAACGACATCAGAAGCAGTCAGTGCCCACCGCGTATGGAATTCCGCTCGCAACCTCAGACAGACACTCGCCTTCGAGGAAGTAGTAGATATGCCCGACGACAATTCCGATCAAGTCCGTCGTGGCGCTGTTGCCGAGCAGGATCGAAAACGACAGCAGCACCCACGGGAGGTACGGCGCCGTGAACGGGAACAAGCCCAAGAAGCTCATTCGCACGTGCTCGTTGCGTCGCCCCCAGAGATACACCATCATGAACGTCAGCGGTGAGCCGAGGAAATGGATGTTCACGAACGGCGCGGCCAGCTACGTGCACATACGCAGCAACAGAAAAGGCATTAGTCGCGCCATAAAGCATACTCCCACAATGCACTCTGAAGCGCACTCACAATCATCACCGTCGCCCCGAGCAGCAGCATGTACAAGAAGTCCGCCGTTCGGCCGCGGAACGACCCTTCCTCTAGTAATCGGCAATACCGCACACTGGATGGATGGAGAAAAAAGAGGTGACCAAGGTCAAGGAGGCAAACGACATATCGGCACTCAGATCGCACACATGCACACATGTACGCTCAACATGCAGCAACACGCACGGGCTCGTGGGGGAAAAGGATACACGAAGTACATATGGAACAGGAAGTCGATGCTGAAGAGCCCGAAGAACAGGAAATTCGTCAGCAACCGCCACACCTGCGCGAGCACCACAACACACGAGCACACGTCGCAGGGAGATGCATTGTTAGCACCGCAAGCGCGTGACGCAGCTAGCTACCACGCAGACAGACAGACAGCGCTGCTTGCCACACACTACTATACGCACACACACGCACCTGTCCTTTGAAGAAGATGAGGTTGAAATTGAAGTAGAGCGAGAACGGCGACACGAGATCCAATGCGCACGCCGTCGTCGTGAGGATCGCCCCCGTGAGGTACAGCCGCGAGATGATCGGGATCTCATAGTACCACTCGAGCGGGTCGTTCATGCTGCTGTCTGCTGGTGTGTCGTCGCCTGCGCGGCTGTGCGTAGTTGTCGTAGACGCAGTCTCCGTTGCCGGCGTCCACACTCGCTCGCTCACTCCCGTGCTGTTCGCTGCTGAGCTTGGTAATGGTTTTCTTGTTCCTGAGCGGATGCCACTTGGCGCAAATGGCGGATGAGAGCAAAAGCGATAGTGGAGCTGGGTATCGCTTTTGGGAGGTAAAGACCAGCACTCACACTTTTGCAGCACAATTCGCACTTGAACGAGACTCGACTGTAGCTGCGAGTGTGAGTTGAAGCTCTGCATTCCTGAAGCGCCAAGACGAGCCAGAGACGACAGCGAACATGAGCCGCTTGGTGCCGTACCGCCCGAAAGTACCGGAACTCGTCAAGACGCGCATCGAACAGACGCTGGCGACGACAATGTACCTCGTGCAGACCACCGGCCCCACGTCCTACGTGGTAGCGAACCCCGCATCCGCCATCGCGCTGCTCACCAGCAGCAATGCCCATCGATAACCGCCATCTTATGTGGTTATCTGCTCTGCCTTGTGCTCGCAGATTCAGGAGCAGAACTGCGAGAAGAAGCACAAGGTGCTCATCGGAGCGCTGCAGAACTGCTCGTGCGGCGACAGAGACGTGTGCGTCCACATCTTGTTCGTCATGCTGAAGGTTCGACTCGTGGCTGTTTTCAAGCACCCGAAGTGCCATCCCTCTTTCCGATGCCATGAACGGTTGTTTGCTCGGCGGCACACTCTCGCAGCTGTGTCTCATTGCTTCTCGATGCGTAGATACTGCGCGTTCCTGCGACCATCCCAATCGTTTGGCAAAAGTCGCTCATCGATTCCGAAGTGAGCGATTGAAATCCCGAAGAGCTACGCTGCTTTCCAGAGTGCACTCACTCACACGTCTCTTGCTCGAGTAGATTGAGATGCTGCTTCGCGGAGACTATCGCGAGCAGTCTAGAGCCGCTCCATCGAAGAGCGTGACTGCGTTCTTGAAAAAGCGAAAAGAAGCAGCTGTCCCGCAAGTCGAGGCGGGAGAGGCCGAAGCAGAGCGCCATGAGCTGGTGGCGGGCGAAGTGTGCGCGATCTGCCAGGAAGATATGGAGGACAGCCAGCCGCTCACGTACTGCCGGAAAGGATGCGGCAACAACTTCCACATCGAGTGCAGTACGTGTGTTTGCCTCTTCGTCGAGGTGATTTGTGCGGACAGCGCGTTTGCTGATGGCATTTGTGCGTGCGTGCGTCTTTGCTGAGCAGTGAAAGTATTTGGCGAAAGTCGGAAACAGTCGAAAGAGAACATCATCTGCCCGCTGTGTCGCCACGACTGGGGTGATCTTGCGCTGGTGTCCCTGAAAAGGGAGATCGAGGTCGCAAACCGTGCACCAGACGTTCACAAGAACACGTCGTGCAAGAAATGCCAGGTGAAGCCGATTCGGTGTGCTCGATATCTCTGCATCCAGTGCAAAAGCACAAACCTCTGCGAGAGATGTTTCAGTAAGTGCGCCACACCTGCATTCGCTGACGCTCTCGCAAGTCTCTAACGCGATTCCTGACTGCACTTGCAGAGTCTGGCGTTCACAGCAAACACTCGTTTGTGGTGAAGAAGAACGCCTCCGACTCGTGGACACCGGCGGTGCGAGAGAGCGAACGAAACAAGCAGCTCCGCCCGGATCTCTTTGAAGAGCTCCAAAACCGAGAGCTGTCGAACAACGACTACGATCTCCTGCTGCAGCTCGACCAAATTGAGAAGTTCCCGATCCAAGAGTATCTGCTCGCCAAGCTTGGTGGGCAGAAGGTGACTGCAGCAAACGCCAAGTCGTTTGGAGAAGCGGGGGCAGTATGCACGATCTGCAGACAGAGTCTCCGAATTCATGCGGATGTCCGCTCGGTCGTTTGCGGGGTGAGATTCCGCATGCGAAACAGTCGATCGGTGTTGCGGTGCTGACAGCAACTGACGGTTCTCGCCTGTTCCTTTCTCTCACAGCACGCCTTTCACGAGAGCTGCTTGTCGAGATCCGTTCTGTCCCAAGTGTACGTCTGCCCGCACCCAGATTGCGACCACGTTCTCTTTCCTGGACTGCACCACTTGGTTGCAAAGGAGAAGAAGCAAGCGAGCGATCAGAGCGAAAAGCGGCCGGAACCCCACGCCGCGAATGCAGCGCTTCCTGCTTTGAGCTGTGCGTTTTCAGTCCTCTCGCTTCAGCAACGAGGCGGGCCGCCGAGCCAGCAGCAATCCACTCCGAGGACAGAGAGTGCCAAGGCGAAGTCGAAAGGAAGCGCTGTACTTCACAGGAGAGAGCATGGAGGCGAGAAACTCCCACCAATGCTCGGGCTTCAAGCTGTGGGGCTTGTCTCGCTCGGGCGACGAGAACCTTCGCTCGCGCCATCAAACAACCAGGCGGATGACATGCTCTCCCCAGAAGTCCAAAGATCTCGCAAGCCTTCAACGAGCCAGGCATCCGTGCGCACTGCACGAGCCGCGAAAACGCTGCCCAGAAATGCTGCCACTTCGATACCCCAGAGTCGAGATGCTCAAAAACTGCCGGCGCTGACTGTCGGGAGCGACTTCGCAGCAGATCGTATGGACCAAGCTGAGAGAACCCGGACCGAGCTGCAGCAGTACGAGAAGGATCGGCTGCGGAAGCAAAGGTTGCAACGAGAAGAGCGAGCACGGGTGCGAAGCACAGCCAGCTACAACCAGTCCGGAATGCTCGTTGGAGTCGCCACGAGCGCGTTCGGAGAAGCGACGTCGCTGGACGCCAAGCTCTCGAAAGCAGAGGAGAATCGCTCGGTGACGCAGAAAAGATCCCAGGACGAGCGCGAGAGAAAGCGAAGGGTCCGGGAGGATCAGCAGCGGAAGCACCAGCAGCGGCAGCACGCGGAGGTTCACGTTGATATGTGCATTGGGGCTCTGAAGTGAAGGTGAGGCACACACACAAGTATGATATACGTATGCTTTGATAAGCTAGTCTACTGTAGTTCTCTAGGTCTATGGTGTCTAATAGACGGAGTTTCGTCGCCCGTGTCCATTGTGGCGATGCCGTCTCACAGGCGATGGGCTCGGACGTCCGCGCCGATGCGACGGAGATGGAACGGGTGACATCGTCCGTCGGCGACGCAGGAATGTGGACAGCAGGATTGCGCCAGTGACCGCCATCGTGATCAGGAACTCCGGGGACAGCACCGCTCGCAGCTTCGGGATGATATCGTCCGTGATACTGGTGATCTTGTGCTCGAATCTGCACGACGAAATTCTTCCACGCGGGTCGCCGCAGTTCTCGAGCAAGTTGCAGATTGTACCTTCGAGCATGTGGCACGACAACTGCATCGACAGGTTCGGCGTATCGCAGGAGATTTTCTGGATCATCCCGGCTTGGACGTCGATCATCGCCACCGGATCGTACTCCGGGATCACAGCGACGCTCAGGTGGTGGATGTTCGCCCGGTTCACTTTCGTCGCCATACCGCCGATATCGTGGACAAGCTTGCTGTAGCTCTGGACGAACCCTGGAGGCGAGAACGTGACCGACGGCTTGCCGATGATCGACCCAACCAGCCGCGCGATGCCGCCACCCATCGAGTGGCCAGTGAGCACCACTTCGCGGTCTTCGATCGAGTTGACGTACGTCAGGAGCTCGTGGTAGTACCACGACTCGTGCCGCAGTCCGAAGAGCTCAATCAGCTCGCTGTAGAGCTCAATCAGCGTCGAGAACGTCACGTCGGGCCAGATCCGAATCGTCGGGAAGATCGCCGACAGAACCGCGAACACGACAGGCTCGAAGAACATCTTGACGTCTTCGATGAAGTCCGTGAAGCGCCAGATGTCGGTGCCGCGAACCGAGATGACGCTCGTGTTGAGCGACGGGAAGTACGTCTCGAAGAAGTCGAGCTTCGAGCCTGTCTTGGTGTTCAGCGCCGGGAAGCGGATTTCTGGTGCGGGATGGAAGCCCGAAAAGACCGTCGCGACGAAGTCGGCAGTGTCATTCGACGCCGGGTTGAAGTACGCCGCCTCGGCGAGCAGCCCCAAGTCCACGAGAGTGAGTCCGTTGAAGCGGTTCGCGCAGCTGGCGTAGTTGGGCGAGTTCAGGTGCAGGGCCTCCGCCGGTGTCGCTGCCAGCCCCAGATCAAGCTTCACGATTGCCGTGTGATGGATGTGGATCGAGCTGTTCTGGAACACGACGGACGTCGCGTCTGGAAACCACTGTGCGTTCTTCTGCAGATCCGACATGATGCTGAAGCTCGATAGCGCGCCGACGAACAGCAGCAAGATGCCAAAGCCCAAGTACACCATCAGCTTCGCGGGCTTGTACCCCGCGAGCGGTCCTCGCGTGTTCGCGTTCGTCTGCTTGAGCAGTTGCTGGATCGAGTACGGCAGGCCGTTCATTCTGCTGAGCGTGGGGAGCGCCGATGACCAGCGCAAGACGATGTCGAACAGGAAGAGACTCACGACGAAGAACGAGTGCGGCCGCTCGGTCTTTCTCGACCCGTAGAAGATCACGCCTCCGACACTGAGCGCCAGCGGCACCGACGTGAGGACCGACCGGAAGTTGAGCAGCAGCATCATGCGCAGCATGATCAGCGACACGACGTAGATCGACGGCAGCAGCAGGTTGATGATCGTGAGCTCCAGCTGCGCATGCACAAAGCCCATGTTCGGGTGCACGCACGCGCGGAAGAACACGATCGCTTGCGCAAAGACAAACGTGTACTTGAGTCTCTCGAAGAACCCCGCGAGCTTCTTCTGGCTCGGCTCGCACTCGCGCACGTTCTCGAACGTGTGGCACGCCACCGCGATGAACCAGAGGATCCACGCGATCAGCAGCGTCATCCCGAAGACCTCCCACTGGAAAGCTGTGAGGTTGCTCAGCGGCGTGATCTTGTAGTTGAAGTGGCGCGCGATCCACTCGACGCTCCACATGCCGCCGACAAAGTTGAGCGTGATGAGCCACCCGCCGAGGATGAACGTCGACACTGTCGAGAGCCCCGAAAGCGCGCTCCGCCAGCGCGGCAGGATCTCGAGGCAGAGCTGGATGAACTGCGCGATCGTGATCGCCGTCGAGATGCGGAGTGAGCGCTGGAACACCGGGTGCTTCTCGGTCAAGAACTTCAGGTACGACTCCTCGCACATGGCTTTCACCCATGGTCCGTACAGCAGCGACTCGTCGCATCCAGAGGGCACCAGGATGAGACTCGGAAGGATCAGCAGCATGGGGAGCGCGACTGTGATGATCACTGCCTGCGGGCGGCACTCGCACGCGATGATGCGGCGGATGAGCGGGAAGTTCTGAGTCGACTGCCACGTGAGGATCCACGTCGCACGGCCAAACTGAAGCAGGATCCCCATCACGGACACGTAGACGAAGATCACGCAGAACGCCTGGAGGAACGGCATCGTCACGATGCTGCTCATGCTCTCGCCCAGGATCGCGCCGACACTGAACAGGAAGCCCCAGAGGATCGCGAGCGCCTAACATTGCAGAAACAGGAATCACAGTGAGTACGCAGCAGCAGCAGCGGCAATGGCGCGAGCACGACGATGTATGGCTATCGATATGAACGCACCTGGAGCATCACGTACACGAAGAAGAAGGACACAAGCTTCTGCGAGCCTTCAAAGCGCTCAAAGATGAACTTTGGGAACTCAACGAAGAGGATGCGCAGCGCGCGCTCCCACTGCATGATGCCTTCGAAGCACTGGCGCCGCCAGAGCGCCAGGTGCGTCTGGCGGCGCGGCAGACTGAGTTTCTTCATCGCAGCGCTCTGCTGCGAACGCGAATGAGCAGAGGCGGAAGGAGAGGGAGACCTAGACGGCGAGTCCGTGTCTGGCTGCATCGCGCCTCGCTGCTGTCTCCGGTGGTGAGTGGCTGACGCAGCCGTGGACGGCGCTGCAGATGGCGCTCCAGATGGCGCGGCTGTCGCTGCCATGGACGCGCGGGTAGCGCTTCTTCTGCTCTCTTGCGCGTCGGCTTCTCTCTCGCGAGGAAAAGTCCGAAATGACGTTCTTCGTCTGATTCAAATGTTGGCTCCAACGAACGGTTGTGTGTGGGACAACTGTCTGTCTCGGCTCAAGCGTGGCGCTCAACCGTTTGTCTCGGATTGTCATTACGAAGAAGCAGGAATCATCTATGAAAGGGAAAATAGGCGCTGATGTGGTGTAGAAACGAGAAATAGTTTAGTTCATGTTTGTCGGGATATCATGAACGATAGGATGCTCTGTGCGACAAGTCTGCTTCACATGCACCGTGAGCGCCTCTAAGCGCAGGCGCGCATACAAATGCCAGGACGATCGTTTCTCATACTCGCTTGATTACTAGCCTCTGCCATTTGTTTAGCACGGCTCATGTGTCCCACATTATTCGCTCTCGATTAACTGGATCTCGCCGCACAATCTTGCGTTGTGATTACTTCGTGTGACGATCCTCCGCTTGTTCGCCGCGTTACGATGCGGACGGCGGACAGCGGAAATGATGTCATCACGCGGCGCTCGGTGCGCGTGCGCTGTCCTCGTCGACGGCAGCAGCCAGCAGCCCGCACAGCGACCTGCCATCCCCCAGTCACTCGCGCACTTCTGCTTTCGACGGCAGCAAGAGGAAGGAAGGACGAGCGTCAAGCATGCGACGTTAAGGTGGACCACTCCACCTACGGACTCCAAGTCTCCAACTCGAAACGCCGAAACGGCAACAGCCATCGGAATGGACATGAACGAGCGCCGCGCGATCGACACGCCGTCCGCTCCGCACGCTCCGCACCGCTCGCGCACAGCCGCCTCTGCCGCATCGACGCCGCAAGCTCACGCCGCGCTGAGTCCGTGCGTGGCGGTGCACACGGAGGAGACGCAACTGCAGCGCTTCGCCGACCGACTGCAGAGCTCCCAGCTGTCGCCAGCGGCCGTCAACGCTGCGCACCGCGTGAAACTCGTCGCTGTCGCCTCGCCGCTGGTCTACGCGCGACTGGAGCTGCTGCCAGACACGCGCAGTCCAGAGATCCCAGACGCGCACGAGCTGAACGCAGCGCTGCGAGCGCACGCAGAGCAGCAGTTTGGCGGCGGACGCATCCGCGCGCACCGCGTGTACCAGCTCGACTGGAGCTGCGCCGACCCCGAGTGGATCCCCTTGGCGGCCCCGATCCTCGCGTTGAAGCAGCGTGCGTTTGTGTGCTGTGTGCGCGCGCAGCAGTGTCTAGTACGCTAGTATCTATCGTTTGTGACGATGCACTAACGCTCGGTGTTCATCGATGTGCGCACATGCTCGCTGTTGTAGACGCTGCTGTCTTCCGAGTCGTGGCGTTCCCGAAGCAGCTCCAAGAGAAGATGGCGGTGCTTCTGCACAGCCACGGGTGCCAAACGCACCCCAAGCACTTCACGCACGAGCTCTACGTGGTCATGCAGCCGTCGCTCTCAGCGTGCTTCCACTTTGGCGTGGCCGCAGCCAGCAGCCGATCCGCACAAGAACCCACGAGCGCTGCCAGCGCGTTCGCGGCAGTCGCAGCCGACGCGCCGTGCCGCGCGTACTTCAAGATGGAGGAGAGCCTACGCTACGTGGCTCTCCAGCGGGGCGACCGTGTCCTCGACGTCGGTGCTTCGCCGGGCGGCTGGACCGAGTGTCTTCTGAACCATGGCGCGCACGTCGTCGCAGTGGACCCCGGCGAGCTCACGATCGACCTCGCAGCCAAGCCCGTGGTGCATCTGCAGATGCTGCTCGAAGACGCCGCGCCGCAGCTGCAGCGGATGGGACTCCAGTTCGCCATGTGCGTGTGCGACATCAACGTGCGCGTGCAGCACATGGCGGCGCTCATGGCGAGCATCGCCCACCTGCTGCTCCCCGGTGCGCACGTCGTGTTCACGCTCAAGCTCGGGAAGAAGCCGACGCTGCAGGTGGTGCGCGAGAGCTTCGAAGTCGCGTGTGCGGCGCTGGAGCCGAGCTTCTGCGCCTTCCGCCTGCTCTGGCTGCACGCCAACACCCAGAACGAGCGCACGCTCGTCGCCGTCAAGCGATAGGCGACGACGCAGTGGAAGTGTCCGCGTGAGATCCAGCTTCAACGAGTCGATGACGGTGCAGTTTATATTATCTAGCGCTAATCAACCATTGGCTTCCACACACAACAACAACAACGACAGAGAGCTCCGGACCGACACAAGCCAAGCGCGAGCGAGCCCAGACGAGCCACAGCCCGCCAGCTCTACGCGTACAGCTCTTCGATCTCCTCGGCGTACATCTTCTCGACCACGGAGCGCTTGAGCTTGAGCGTGGGCGTGAGCTCGCCGCCGGCGATCGAGAAGTCGCGCTCGAGGATGAGGAACTTCTGCACGCACTGCGCGCGCGACGTGGACTTGGCGTTCGCGCGCTTCATGCCGTCAGCCACGTACTTGTGCAGGCGCTCGCACTTGCGCGCCTCCTGCACGGTCTTGGCGTGGCTGCCGACCTCGGCCGCAACCTTGAGCGCGGCCTTGTCGAGCACCTGCGACGGGTTCCCGTCCGCATCCATCACGACGCGGAACGTGCAGATGAACGTGAGGAACTTGCGCTTATCGCCAATCACCATGACGTTCGAGAGCGCCGGCAGCTCGGCCTTGAGCGCGTCCTCGATGAGCACGGGCGGGATATTCTCGCCGCCGGCCGTGATGATAAGCTCCTTGATGCGGCCCGTGATCGCGAGGAAGCCGTCGTCGTCGAAGAGGCCGACGTCGCCCGAGTGCAGCCAGCCATCGATGAGCGTGTCCTTGGTCGACGCCTCGTTGTTGAGGTAGCCCATGAAGATGTGGCGGCCGGCGTAGCGGATCTCGCCCGTGTTCGGGTCGATGCGCGTCTTCGTGGCCGGCAGCGGGTTGCCGATGCTCCCGATCTTCCACTTGCCCGGCAGGTTGATCGAGTGCGGCCCCGTGCACTCAGACTGGCCGAAGATCTCGTAGATCGGGATGTCGAGGCTTCCGAAGAAGCTCAGACACTCGACCGAGAGCGGCGCCGCTCCCGTGAAGCAGTAGCGGCACTGGTCGAGCCCGAGCGCGTCCTTGATCTTGCTCAGGATCACGCGGTTCGCGAGCCGGAACGAGAGCGACTTGCGGCCGTCGCCGCCGAACTGGAACCGCTCGGTCTTCTTCGCACCTTTCTCCTTCGCCCAGGACGCCAGCACTTTCTTGAAGCCCGTGGTGCTCGCGCCGATCTCGCGCATCTTCTCCATCACTTTCTCCCACACGCGCGGAACGCCGAAGAAGAACGTCGGGCGGATCTCGCGCAGCGTCTCCACGAGCGCACCCTTGAGCGCGTCCGGCCCGGCGAAGCTCACCTGCGAGCCCAGGTGCATCGGAACGTGGATGTCCAGCAGCTGCGCCGCGACGTGCGAGAGCGGCAGGAAGCTCACGCTGCGCTCGGCGTCCGTCACGCCGTAGAGCGTCTCGAGCACGTTGTAGGACGTCCACGTGAAGTTGTCGTGCGAGATCATCACAGCCTTCGGCGGACCCGTCGTGCCCGAGGTGTAGATGAGCGTGCAGCAGTGGCCCGGCAGCTGCGCGGCCATGCGCGCCTCGAGCTCGTTGTCCGCGACCTTGTCGCCCAGGCGCAGGAAGTCGGCGAACTTGTAGATCGGCACAGGCGTCTCGACGTGCGGCACCTCGCCGTCCCACATCACGATCGCCTTGAGCTTGGGCAGGTTCTTGATGATCTTGAGGTACTTGTTGAGGTGGAGCATGTTCTCGACGACCACGACCTTGGCCTCGCAGTGCTCCGTGATGTACTGGCACGACTCGGGTCCGTTCGTCGTGTAGATGCCCGCGATGATGCCGCCGGCCATGATCGTGCCGTTGTTCACGAAGAACCACTCGGGCGAGTTGTGGCCGATGATGTTCACGGCGTCGTGCGCCTGCACGCCCACATGCATGAGCGCCTTGCCGAAGCGCGCGCTCGTGGTGTAGTACTCCTTCCACGAGTACGCCTTCCACTTGCCGTCCTTCTTGACCGACAGCGCCGTGCCGTCGGGCTTGAACGCCACGGTCTTCTTGAACACCTCGTTCACAGTCGTCGGCTTGCGCGCGCCGATGCCCTCGGCGTCCAGCGCGATGCCTGCGATCTCGTGCGCTCTCCAGACGCCCTGCATGGTTGACAGCTGAGTGGGTAGCGCGAGAGAGGGTTACTGCTGGAGCTGGAGCTGCTGTGGAGTCCGAAGCAAGTCGGAGAATGAGCGGCGAGAGCTCGAGCGAGTGAAGGAGTCACGTCGGAATCGGCCATGCGGCCATGCCATGTGGCAGAGGCGGCCGGCAGAAAAGGAGGAGGTCCACTGCGCTCGCAGCTCGCCTTGCGAGCATGGCGACCGGATTGGACGGAGCGTGGTGCCCTGTCACTTGCCATCGTGAATGGCGAGGAGGTGGTGCAGAGCACCGGCTCGCTCTGATGGAAAGTCGCCAGCAGCGCCGTCGTCGGGGGCAGCAGCCCCACTCGGGTCGCCTCGCGCCACCAAACTGTCAACAATCCGGCACCAAACGCGAAAAGCGGGGTGACACACGCGCGTCAGCTGGAGAGTGCAAGTCGGGGTCTCGGAGCGGAACAGGGCGCCTTCGCGAGAGAGTTCATCAAAACAAGGTTCGCTCGCAGAGCCAGTATTCCAAGTCGCGAAGATTGCTCGTGTTGACATTGTATTTTTGTGAGCGAGGCAGCGACTGCAGAACGACTCCACCTCCTTTTGAGAAATCAGCGAAGTTTGAAGCGACGACTCGACAACCTGATGAGCATCAGCCTGTCCAGTCGCCCCATTCTACAGTTCGTTCCTCGCGGACATCGACTCCAGCATACAACCAGCAAGTGAAAAGTCGACGTCACAGATTTGGGGACTCTGGTTCGTTCGTTTGCAACTCAGAAGCCACACGCAATCGACGCCCAAGATTTCGCGAGCGCCTCGCGCTGCCCGTGGCACCTCTGGCGGACGATGCAGCGCAGAGGTCCCTCCGTCCGTCGTCCGCAGCGTGGGTCTGTCTCTCTGCATGGCTGCGTGGTGTGGAGACGCACGCGTGACGCGCCTCGAGCCATCCGCGCGACTCGAAGCGAGAGAGAATCACGACAACCGCGACGCCTCGTGTCCACGCCACCACGTCTCTGCCAAACGTCACCACTGATTGCCATCACCCGCCCGCCGCTGCCTCCGCCGCTCTCTCGTCAAAGCCCGCCAGCACATGCAGTAGACGCTCGTGCGGCGGCAGCGGCGCTCGGACCGACCACATGTTGCGGAACTTGGCGAGCGAAAAGCGGAGCCTGAGCGCGCGCTCCAGCGAATGCGCAACCATCCAGAGCTGCACGTCAACGTGCGTCGCGCGCGCGTTCATGTCCAGCGGCATCGCCTCGACCCTCGTGTCGGCTGTGGTGCTGAAAATGTCCGCGGCCACGCCTTTCACGTCTATCACGACGCAATCCGAGAGGTGCTGCCACTCTGGCCGCAGTGGCTCAGCGCTGTGGCAAAGCGCATCGAGCAGCAGCTGCAGCGGCCGCGACCTCACTGTGTCGCACACGTCCGACCACAGCGTTTGCACATTCGCCGGGTCGCGCAGCCGCACGAGCTCACCCCACGACTGCTCGCGGTTCGGATCCACGGCGTCCATCAGCGTTTGCTGCCGCGTGCCTGTGACGGCGCAGATTTCGGTCGCGACACTGGGAACGACGCGAGCGGAGACTCGGTTGACTGGCGCTCGCCTGCCGACTCTGCTCCCGATGACATGCGCGGCGACGAGGAGCCATCCTGCAGGTTCCCGATGCCGCGCGGTGTCGCACTCAACGCTGTTGCGGGTCTAGACTTCGCCGTCTTCGTTCCCGAGGGTGCTTCCGAGTCGCCGTTCAACATGGTCGCAAGCGATCTACGCGCCTCGGCACTTAGCTTTGTCTGGAGCGCCATCGTCGTCGTGCTCGCGCTCATCGGGCGGCGGTTCGTCGAGCGCGAGTTGTCTCGGAGCGCTGCTGTAGCTTGAGACTCTGCTGCTTCGCTGCGCGGCGACTGGAATGTGAACAGCCGCGTCTGTCTCCACAACGTCGCGCTGGAGCACCGGACGCTCGGCCTCTGCTTTGCCCCTGTTTCAGCCGAGAACTCTGGTATCGACACTCGCTCTGCGTCCCGAACTGCTGACCCACTGTCGTCCTTCTCGTCACGCGAGCCGTACAGCGAACCTGACGAGAGCACCGCGCCTGCAGTCTGTGGTCGATCGGGCTTCCTTGGTTGCGTGCAGCTCGTCACCATGCTGTTCTCGTCAGCGTCCAGCTGCGCCATGTCACTCTGGACGCGACATTGGAGCTGCAGCGTCCGCGCCAGCGACGACGACGGATCGATCGGCGGCTTGCGCCTCCGCGCTGCGAGCTCTCGCCTGCGCTGCGTTTCCTTTGCGTACGCGAGCACTTTCGCCTGCCGCTCGCCGTCGCTCTTCACAAACACCTCGAAGCTGTCCATCAGCGTTGCGTAGCGCGTCGGGTGGTTCGACTGCATGGCATCCAACTGTTTCTGCGACGCAGTGGTGAGCACGACCGAGTGTCCCTCTCCGGCGAACACTTGGGTCGCGTTTACGCCGACAGTCGAGGCGACCAAGTGCGGCACGGTGTAGATTTGCGGGAATGAGCCGATGCCACACTGCCCGAGCTCGTCGCTGCCCCACGCGAACACGCGTGCGTCCTGCGTGAGCGCCATCGAGTGGAGCCTGCCGGCCGCGACGGACGTCAGCACAAGCTCGTCGGCGTCAAAGTACTGGATCTGAGTCGGCGCGGCGCGGTTCCTCCGGTCGCCGAGTCCCAGCTGCCCGTTCACGTTCCAGCCAAACGCGAACAGCGACTTGCACTCCGTGAGCACGAGCGTGTGCGCCGCGCCACAGGCGACGTAGACGCACAGCTTCTTCTTCAGGTTCACTTTCTCAAAGCACGATGAGAACTCGCCTTCGTGGCTGGACGACAGAGTCGATGCAGCAGGTCGCCCGAGACGCCCGTATTCGCTCCACCCACACGTGAGCAGCGATCCGTTCTGCAGCACCACGGCAGTGTGCGCGTCGCCGCAGGAGATTCGCGAGACGCCTCTCCCCTTGAGCGACAGGATCTCCATCGGCATGCTCACGGACTCAAACGACTGCTCCCGCTCGTTCAGACCGTGGCCAAGCGCGCCGCATTTGCCGTAACCCCACGAGTACACGTCGCCGTCCTCTGCGGCTGCGACCGTGTGCTGCGCGCCGCACGCGATGTGGATGATGCGTTTGTGGAAGAGCGACTTGATCGCCTGCGGTCCACGCAGACTGAAGGCGTTGCCGTGACCCAGACGGCCGAGCGCGCCTTCTCCCCATGTCATGACGTAGCCTTGCTCCGTGAGCGCAGCGACGTGCGCGTCGCCGCAGCCAATGTCCACGAGCATCTTGCTCAGCGCCGCGTTCGCGCCGCGGCTGCCGTTCACGCCCGTCGTGTCCTTCTCCTTCTCCTCGGACGTGTAGTCGACGTCCATGCGACCAAGCAGTCCCCACTTGCCGCTCTTGTACAGCACGACTGTGTGCTGAGCGCGACACGCGACCTTGACCATTACGACGCCGTCGCGCGGCGCAGCGCGGGAGTAGCCGTCCGCACTGCTCTGGATGCTCGGCGCGAGCGACGCAGAGCTCGGAGATGAGCCCAGCAGGTTGCGTCGCGAGCTCATGCGCTTCGTTGCCAGCGCCGCCTGAGCCAGCACGCTCGCGGTGTCGGCGCCAGCTGCAGTGGAGATGGAGGAGACCGACCGGTTGCTCGCGAGAGAGGACTGCGCGTTCACGTCTCGTGCCGGGAAGGAGCCGCCATCACCTCGACCTGGTGGTAACGGTACCGACGGCTCCAGTCCAACCTGCGCAAACTCGTGGAGCGTCCGCCACGAAGCCGAAGACGACGAAGCCACGCTGCCGCCAAGGTGCAGAGGCATAGCCGTCCCAATGGACGATCCCGAGGCGAACATGTAATAGCCCTCGCGGCCACTCACCTGCACGAGAACGTTCGGCGGCAGGTACATGATCTTGTTGCCGCTGAAGCGCGCGTCAGCGCTGCTGCTCACGTGCTCGATCACCTGGAGCTTGCGGTCGTCCTTGTTGCTGTCATCGTACACGGCGGTGAGCACGGCGACGCGGAAGAACTGCGGCGTGGACCACGTCTCGCGATCAAACACCAGCAGCGACGGCCATACGCGGATGCACGCCGGCAGGTTCACGGGAGAGACCGTCACGGGCTGCTCTGGTGCGCACGAGAGCATCGCCGAGTAGAACGCCGCGCAGCCGCCAACCGTGACGCTGAGCTTCTGGCTCGAGAATAGCACGCTCGGCCGCGCCTTTGGGCCGGGGAAGCCGCCGGCAATGCAGTTGCGCCGACTGCTGCCGATCACCGACGCAGCCGTCACCAGCGGCGGTCTCCCGGTCTCCAAGTACGCGTCCGAGCCGCGGCGGGACCGCACGTACGCGCTGCGGCCGAGGATGCCGCCCTTCGCGGTCGCCATGCTGCCCGGGAAGCTCTGGTGCTTGACTGCCGAGGTGCGGCGAGTCCTCATCGAGGCTCGCTATTTTTGAGGCAGCGGCGAAACCTGTCTCGTTAGCACAGGACGACAACCGACAGGCGACAAGAGCCACACACACACACACAGGCATTCCCAAGTGAGGAGACATCGGATGGAGGAGCAGAGGTGAACGCCACAGACCTGGCAGTGCTTGCGTGTTGCGGCTTTGTTCCTGCACGACAGCAGTACTACGAAAGCGGGCGCCTACCGCCGGACACGAACGAGTCGTCCTGTCGCCACGCGCAGTCGACGTCCACGAAGCCCACTCGGGCCATGAGCTGCAGCTGCGCGAAGAGTCCGAGCTGACCGACGTGGTCTGCAAACACCAAGTGACCGCCCGGCGTGAGCGAGTTGAAGACGAGGCGGAAGATGCGCTCATACGTGGCTTCGACAGAGTGTTCCTCTGGAGCGGAGCTGCCACCGGCGTCGGCTCTGTAGTGCGCGGGCTTCTCAGCCAGCACGTGCAACGCGAGGCAGCCGACGACCACTTCGACGGGCATCGAGTTCGTGATCGACTCCGAGCCGCTAGGGCCTGAGAGATCGATCGCCTTGGCGACGAACTGCACGTTGCCGACTGCGCCGGCGTCCATGAGCCGCTTCTGCGCGATCGCCAGGCGTTCGCTGGACGAGTCCACGAGCGTCACCATGGCTGTCGGATACGCCGCGAGCAACGCCGCCGAGGCGCGGCCGCTGCCGGCACAGAGGTCGATCACGCGCTTGCTGTCGCACGGCGGCAGCGCCGCGATGAGCTCGTCGAGCATGGACTGCGCGAGCGGCATGCGCCGACTCAAATTCAGGTCGTACCAGTACGCGTTGCCCCAGAAGCCGCTGCGGCGCTGCACGTTCCGGTGCCAGCTCGTCAGGCTCGCATTGCTGTCGCTGGCAGGCGTTGCCGGGTTCGCAGGAGCAGGGGCTGTAGCAGTGGTAGGGGCTGCGCTCGTGTGGCTTGTTGCCGCTGGAGTTGTGTGGGCCACTGGTGCCGCTCTAGCGGACGAGGCTGCGGCGCCTTCCGCCGTCGTGGGGATGTCAATCCCTCGAACCGCCGCAACAGCAGACTCCGCCTGCGCTGATCCTGCAGCTGCTGGTCCAGCGCTCTCCTTGCGCTTGAGCCCGCGTCCGTTCGCGGAGCTGCTGGAGCTCGCTGTGACACTGGGACTGCCGCCCGATTCCTTGAGCTTGGCGACCTTATCCCGGAACGCAGTGAGCTCGGCCAGGTGCTTGGTCTCCATGTGGTAGCGGATGCTCTGCGAGCTGCCCTTCTGGTACGGCAGCGCCTTGCTACAGCGCAGGCACCAGATGCCCGCGGCGTCGTCCGTCGTCCACGCCTTCCTTCCCTCGGGCAGCGCGGCTGCCGGCGCGATCAGCTTGGCGAACTGCCAGTACTCGGGCTTGCGCACGTTGGTCTGGCTGAAGAGCGGCGGCGCGGCAGGCGCAGGACTCGCCGACGCAGGGCTCGCGTGCGTGGTCTCGGGTGCTGGTGGCTCCATCTCTGGATCCAAATGGTGCGTTTGTGGACAATTTTGTATCGAGCGGAAGACTTTCAGATGTGATGGACAGATTCGGATAGAAGATGATTTGGGAGATTAGTTGGGTCGATTTTGCGACTTGGGGGGAGGTTTGTTCTATTGGTGCGTCGCCAGCCACAGCACGAGCTGCTCATCGCCTCGCCCACACGCTTCCTCCAGGGACAGCGTGAGGGCGAATGCGTATGGCCGTCTCCTTCGCGTGCGCTTCGCGTGGCAGCGCCAGCAGGCTGGAGAAAAGGCGAGCGCAGTCTCTGTTCATTTGTGTATCATTCCTGCGAATGCATTTTGTGCGTGACCCCGCAGCACGCAGCTGATGGCACATGACGAAGCAAAAACTTTATGCGTGTCATTCGAGAGCCGCCGCCGCCGCAGCAGTGGCGAGCGAGCGGGACCGTGGAAGGAGGAGGAGGAGCACGACGGACTCGCTGCCGAGCGGCGGCGTCTCCGATCACTTGCTCCCTTCTCCTCCTGCGCTCCCGCTCGCTCGCCACTGCTGCTGCTGGCTGTCGCTCCATGAGAACGAACGAGTTTCAAAACCAATCCGATGCCACAGCGAGTCCACAGATTATTGTATGCACTGAGAAGCGTGAGCGCTTGGACTTGAGGAACAGAGAGCAGAGCGCGATGAGAGCGACGAGGATCCAGACAGAGGATGTCGCGCTCAGCTCGCCGCGTATTGCGTTTGTAGCCAGCCCTCGTTGCGATGCAGAGAGTACACGATCCACTGGCAGCCTTGATTTGTCCAAGTGGATGCTCCGACCCCCGAGTCTCCGATACCCACCGCAGCCTCAGCACCGATCGCGAAGGAATCTCAAGGCGCTCTGCTCTGCCGAATCCAATTGGTTTACTTCGTCGGGTCTTGATGGCGCGCCAGGCCTTGGTGGCGCTGCGCCGTCGGCTCTTCCAGTCCAGCCAGCGTATGCAGCTCCGTTGCCTGCGCCGTCGTACATCGCAGCTCCAAGCGTGGCGACTCCTGCTCCGCCTGCTGCTCCAAGCCCCGCTGCGCTCCTGAGCTCGCTCCCAGCCGGCCCGAGCTCGAAGCGTCTATTGCTGTCGAACATCCCAGTCGTTCTGGTGGAGAGTCAGGTGAAGGAGCTGGTGGAGCCGTTTGGCGAACTCAAGAGCTTCACGCTGCTCACGGACAGCAGCACGGGAGCGTCGACTGGCAA
>JAADWH010000368.1:0-24930 GCA_023335995.1 Globisporangium nagaii
CAGCGGTTGAACTTGAGTCCGGGGAGCGACCAGTAGCGGTTCTTGCCGAAGTAGAACGTGATGAGGTGGTCCTCAGCCTCGTCCTGCTCGGCCGTGCGGTGCTTGGGCGGCACCGTCCAGTGCTTCACCACGCGCGCCTTGGCTTTCTGCGTGCACGTCCGGTTGGGAGGCGGCGTCGTGCCGGCGGTGGCTGCTTGCTGGTATTCGTCCACGCCCATGGTGTCTGCTGGCTTGCTGGAGGTCGGAGGCTCGGAAGGGAGGCAGGGGCGGATGCAGCACGAGGCGAATTGGAGAATGAGCGATTAGAAGAAGCGCGCGACCAGATCTCAGAGCACGAGCGAGAGCGGCAGCGTGTGAGCCGCTTCACAGAGCGGACGCTGGAGCTTCAAGAGCTGCTGCTGCTGCTGCTGCTGGCAATGTCCGAGAGGCTTCAACATTGCGTTTCGAGGAGGTCCAAATCGAATGCGATTTCACGAAGGTAGCTCTTGCCACCAATCCCTGCCGAATGTAATGCCCTCTGCAAGCGAAAAGTCTGCAGAAACTCTCGGGCAGTGCAAGCATCGCATGCGCTCCTGTCCAAGCTGGTACCAACCAAGAATCGTATCGCATCGTCAGGAGGACCGGTGATGTGCGCCTGCTATGTCCCCCGCGATCTGCCGAAAAGCTCCCGAAATTCAACTGCGCACGGCGCCAGCGGGATGGCTGCTGCTGCCAAACGGCGGCTGTTCGCTCGCTTTGGCGCACAAATCTTCCGAGTTCTGGGTGATTATGGCTCGCGGCGTCAGCCTGATGCCCTGACGGGCGTCGATCAAAGCAGACCGATCGACTAATAGTGGCTTCGTTATTGCTGCGGTACGTCTCGATGTCGCATTGGGAAGCCGCGGCAGAGCTCCAAGTGAGTCTACGAGAACACTGAGCTTTGGTCTCCAGCATGGCGAAGCTGAAGCAAGTCAAGGCGGAAGGTCTTCGCTCCTTCAGAAAGGGAAAGAGTGAAGGGATGGCTGCCGCCGCCCCCCTCAGCTCTTTGTATGGGAACTCGTATGGAAGTTCCACGCGATTATCTAAAGGTGAGGAGCTCCTGTCGCGACCAACGAGAAAAGCGCTGAACGCTGCAGAGCGATTTTTCGCTCATTTATCTTTTACTTTAAAATTAGCAATTTTGAGCGGTTATATCCGCAAATTCTATCAAGCGGACTTTTTCGAAATCTGTTTCGCAGCTGAACTTCAACATGTCCACTCATCTCTCGAACGCGCCAGCTTTGAACTAGGAGCGCATCTGCGCAGCTTCAGGATGCAACTATTATTTGTGGGAGACGTATATCGCGTCTGTTACGCGTCTCCGTATTTGCAAATCTGACCCATGCAGTACACATATCATCCATGACAGCATCAGCTGTCAAGAGGAGCTGCTGTCTGGAGAGATCCACCTCGCAAATCTACAGAGAAACGCAGCCCGAGCGCTTGCGTGTCGCCTGAATGCCTCGACGCGCCAGCGCCGCGCGGCGTCTGCGCGTCGAGTGTCCAGTGTGTGCGCTCGCGGGCCGCGTTGCGTGGTGATCTCTTTTTACGCGCCTGCGCGTGCTTCAGCGGCGTGGAAATGCGGCGCTTAACACACGCGGCGGGGATCGGCAAGCGGCGCACGGCACCCTCGGCATGGTCACGACGGGTGACCAACAGCGCTGCACATTCCGGTGCTCTGCTGTCGCAACAAGGTGACTGGTGACACGTCGTGTCAACTGCGCATAGACGACACGCTCTCTGTGGGAGACTGACGCGATGCGGAAATGCAAATGGCGGCAGCTTTCGCATGGTGGAGGACATGACGGGAGTAGCGTTCGTTTGGAGGCTGGACGCTTTTTCGCGACTTGCGCGGCGGTGACGGAGTCGGCGCGACACATCCGATGCCGTGCGACGGCTCTGCGCGTTGGACGCTGCGCTGCCTTTGTCGGAAGTTTGTCCGACTGCGGCTATAACCGACATCATCAGCTCCTTCGATTTCCTACACGTGAGTTGTATCCTGCTCGTGAAGTCACCTCGTGCTTTGAGCGTGATGGAAAGAGAGCCGAGCATGTCCACTGCTCGTTGAGCTGCGGTGCGCGTGAAGCAGTCGTGTGCTGAGCTCTGCTCGCAGTCGGTCTGCTGGTGCTGGTGCTGGAGTGAATGTGCAGACTTCGATTTCGAGGAAGTCAGTCCAAAGAAGCCAGAACTTGACTTCCCGGGTTCCCACTTCCCACAAGCTCACGAAGAGCGCCGACATGAAGCCCGCGACAGTGCTCGCGCTTGCGCTCCTCGCAGCTCTCATGACGCCCTCCGTGTCTGTCGATGCGCCGGTGGTGTGCACAGCCACAGAGCTGGCGCAAATCGCCAAGGCGGCGGATGCGCAGGACGGCATCATCGGCGCGTGCGAGCGCGACACGGGCTTCAAGCTCTTCCCGTTCGCCTCGGTTCCAGCGGGCGATGAGCAGCAGCGCCACGTGTGCAGCGGTCGCAGTTGCCCGACCGCGATCTCGAATCTGCTGGACGCCAAGCTGCCGGCGTGTTTGGTGGCGATCGGCAGCACGCGGGCGACGCCAGCTGCGTTCCTCACGAGCCTCTGCGCGGCTTAGCGTTTCGAGCCCCTACCAAATAGCGCCGTCGACGACAAGTCGAGAGAAAGAGGATCCATGATGACGACGCGGACGCTGACTTAGATGACGGTAACGACAGCGAAGACGGTGTCCAGTAAGAGGGACAGTGATGCGTGTGCGGCGCACAATGCCGCAGAGCAGTCATTGCGTATAAATTGAGTGTTTCTTTCGTGAGCGTGCGCGAGTGTTTGACTTTTGGCTTTGGTGAAAATAAACAAACTCTCGCGCTCACAAGTCGCCTCGGTTTTCTCACAGGCGCTCGCAGCATGGAGCTCTCGGAGGAGCTGGTGAAGCGCCGGAGCAAGCACTTCGACCTGAGCTGCGTCACGCTGCTCGACCTCTCGCACGCAGGTGCGCGCTGTCCTCCGAACCACACGATCTGCTGAGCGGCGAGCGTCGTCAGCATAAGACATCAGAGCTGTCCTGACGTGACTGTGCGCGCATTAGGTATCGGTCGCCTCGCGCTCTTGGACAAATGCGCCAACGCCGTGGAGATCAACCTCGAAGCCAACCAGGTAGGCAGCAACAATCGATTCGCTGTACTTGACCAACACCTGGTCGATGAGCTGACGTAAGATGAGGACTCTTGGTGGCGCGATGGGCTGCAGCTTCGCAGTCTCGACGGCTTCCCGACACTCGCTGCGCTCCGATCACTCAACCTGCGCAGCAACCAGCTCTCGAGCATTGGTACCTCAGTCGCTTGCACTCGTAGCTGTCTGGCGTGAACATTGCTAACCTAACGATTGTTCTTCTGGAGTAGACGACCTCCCACCATGCCCAGCGCTCGAAGAGCTCTCGATTGCGGTGCGTCCTTCCGCATGATGAGGAGCTCTGTCCGCACTCTGCTGCTTCACACAGCTCCGTTGTCCCGTCCTTCGATGGTTGGCAGATGAACGAGATCGCCTCCGTCGACCTACGAGCGCTCGCAGCCAAGGTGCGACCAGCACTCCACGACTGCACCAAACGCTCACTCGCTGACACTCTCTCTTTGATGTCCATGTGTGTGTGGATTGCAAATCTGCAGCTGCCGCGACTGCGAAGTCTCCACTTGCAGGACAATCCCGTGGCGGCGACTGATGGCTTCGTGGCGCGCGTCTGCAGCGCATTGCCGAACCTGCTCTTGCTGGACGGCGAGGCGGTGGCTCTAATGATGCCAGGCGCGACGGCGCCGAAGCCGCAGCACGAGGAGCAACTGGACGAGCTGTCGACGCACTCAGGAGCGTCGTTCATCCCGCAGGCGACGCACGTGGTCTCGGATGCCGACGCGTTCATCGCACAGCACACGAAGAAGATCGACGGTGCGTTGGGTATCGCTCTTGCCCTTCTTTGTGTGCCGTTGTTGGTTCCTGTGAGCCAATCATCAAGGTACGCACATCGTTCACCATTTCTTCCGCATCACGATGTCAGCAGACCTGCTGAAGCAGTGCCGCGAGACGCTGGAGAGCGAGACTGCGCGCGTGCTCAAGGCTTTCAACGTCGCGTCCGTGTCTTGAATCCCAAACCAACGCAGCACGGGCGGCACATCACGGATCCATTTGCACCAACAAGCCATGCACAAAAGCGATCACAAATATATAAAATCCCCCTCCTCTCCTCCTCATAAAATTCTCCCCTTGAGCCTCTCACGCGCTCTTAGACAATGCGCATGATGTCCTGCTCCGTGCCGCGATGCGCCTCGCCATTGCCACTGCTGGTGGTGGTGGCGGGATTGCCGCTCGCAGCGTCAAAGATGGACGTCCGACACGTGGGGCACGTGGAGTTCACCATGAGCCACTCGTCCACGCAGTCCTTGTGAAAGTGGTGCGCGCACGGCAGCACGCGCAGCTCCTGCTGCAGCT
Source organism: Globisporangium nagaii (assembly GCA_023335995.1). Lineage (NCBI taxonomy): Eukaryota > Oomycota > Peronosporomycetes > Pythiales > Pythiaceae > Globisporangium > Globisporangium nagaii. The sequence goes on from JAADWH010000368.1 coordinate 4,466, forward strand.
CGTAGTCGTTCAGGCAGATGCAGCAGCTCGAGTCCTCCGGCGCGAACTGCGACGGCTGGAACTTCTGCGTCGAGAGCTGGTTGATCACCTGGCAGAAGGAGGACAAATACATATCATACATCAGTACGCCTGCATATACAACCACCCCATACGAATACTAGTAATACCAATACAAAGAAAAACACGCACGTCTTTCGTGGCGCCTTTGCCGCGCATCGGGTCCTGCAGGCGGCTGAGCAGGCGGATGACGCACGGCAGACAGAAGCAGATGACCGGTAGCAGCGCCAGCAGCAGCAGGCAGGGCAGGAAGATCTTGGCGTACGAGATGATGATCATCCAGAGCGCGAGGTGGTACATCGTCGATCCGTCGTCGCAGCGCGCGCCGTCGCTGATGACCCACATGTTGCCCACGAGGAACCAGAAGAGCCCCGCGAGGTCGAGCGCGTACTTGAGCTGGCTCACGTACGCCATGTACTGCTCGCGCCAGCGGATCGTGCGGTTGCTCGCGTCGCCGTTGAGGTAGTAGAGCACCCACTCGAGCGCGAGCGTGAGCGCCAGGTGGATTGTGTGGATGAGCACCCAGATCTGGATGCGGTAGCAGAGCGTCTCATCCTTCCACTTGAGCCCCATGATGATCGCCGCCGCCACGATCTGCGGCACGTTCACGAGCGTGATCACCCACATGATTAGCCGCGTGTTGCGCGCATCGCGCGCCTCGGCCACGCTGCTGTTGAGCACGTTCATGCGCACGGCGTGCGCTTCCTCGTTGTCGCGGCCGAGCAGCCGCGTGCGCGCTTCCGGCGACGAGCTGCCGCCGGGCGCCGGCGGTGCGGGGGGCGTGGACGCCACCTCCATTGCGGGCGAGCGCGTAGCGGGTGTGTAGCGACGGGCAGGCGGATCGAGCGACGGCGACGCTCGCGATCCTCTCTCGTGAGCTCTTCGCTTCGCTTGTGCTTGTGTCTTGGCCGATTCTCAGCTTCCTCACTCACTCGCACCCGCGAGCAGGCAATGGATAACAAGCTGGCTTGTGTGTCTGTGAATATGCGAGGCAGCGTATATTTTCTAGGCCATTCGGCACTGCTGACAGCTTGCAAACCTATCCCGAATTGAGCGAGAGGGAGATTCTCTCACCCCCGCTTACAACGCCAGGTTCCATTCCGAATAGAACGACCCGAGAGCGACGACGATGGCGTCTGATGCGGACGAGAGCGGCGCGACGGCGCAGGCCTCGGTGACGGCGGCGGCGGGGCCCCGCAAGCGCAACCAGTACAACCTCGAGTTCAAGCTGGAGGTGGCGAGCCAGTACGCGCCTGGCGTGGCCGGCCGCGGCTTTGAGGCGCTGGCGCGCGAGTACGGTCTGAGCAAGTCCAACGTCATGCACTGGGTCGCCAAGAAGGAGCTCATCGCCGAGCGGCTCGCGGCCTCCGGCGGCGGCACGGCGGCGCGCAACACGTTCCGCCTGGACGGATGTGGCCGCAAGTCGGCGTACAGCGCGCTGGAGGACCAGCTCGAGCAGTGGGTGGCGGCGCAGGCGGCGCAGGGCGAGCGCGTGAAGGACAACGACATGAAGGAGCAGGCGATGTGCATCTTCCGCGGCATGCACGCGGACGCGTCTGCGGGCGGCGAGCAGTCGTTCAAGGCGTCCAGCGGCTGGCTTGCGCGCTTCAAGCAGCGCAAGAACCTGGCGCTGCGGCGCGCGAGCAAGTCCCCAGGCGACGACGAGCCGCCATTCGCAACGGTGGCTGGGGCTGTCAGCGCGTCGGTTGGGACGGTACCTGAGCGCGCGACTGATCCAGACGAGGCGGACGTGCAGCAGCGACGCGTGCCACCACCGCCAGCAGCAGCAGCCTCGATTACAGTACCCGTCGTATCAAATCCTGTCGAGGAAGCACAGGTAATAGCGCCAGCAGCAGCGAGTGGGCGGAAGGCGGTGGTCGCGCCTGCGCTGGCGACCAGCGTGAAGCGACCTGCGCCACCTGCTGCTGCTCCAGCACCGCCACCTCAAGCGCTACCACCAGCACTACTTCCAGTACCACCACCACCACCACTTCCAGTCGCACCTGCTCAACCGCCGCCGCCAGTGGACGCGTCCATGCGCCTCGTGTCTGCCGAGTGGATGCAGTCGGTGGACGACAAGTTCAGCGACCTGGCACAGCAGATCGCGCACCTAGTCGAGGGCCAGAACCTGCTGCTCGGCATGCTCCAGCGCCTGCAGCCGCCCCTCGCGCAGCCTGTTCGCGTGGCTTCGAGTGTCCACGGCAGCAGCCCGATGCACAACGGGTTTGCGAGACACCAGCAGCAAGCAGCAGCAGCGCACGCGCCAGAGTATGACGCTGGCGAGGGCGAGGCAGCTGGCTCGGTGGTGCCAGCAGCGGACGCGACGCCGCCAGCCAAGCGCCGGCGTCTGTCGATTCTGAGGAGCTCGTGAGTGAGTGTGGTGTCTTGTATGCAGGTGTGACTGTCCGATTTTGCAAAATGGCTCTCATATATATGTTCCCAAGCAACGTGCGTGTCGTACTCACAGTGTGTACGGTACTATCTCCAGCTCCCGACCACCCGATTGGCAGTGGCTAGATGAGGAAGAGGAAGAGCGCGTCAACGAGCGAGCCGCCGCTGGACGACGCCTCGAGCGCGCGCTTCTTGAAGAGCAGCTCGGTCGGCGCGTGGATCTTGCTCAGCTCCCGGTGCACGTGCTCGAACGACTGGTGCTGCAGGTCCGTGCGGCCGATAGCCATGAGCAGGTCGCCCGGCGAGCCGTTCTCGAGCCCCGGCGCCGTCGTGGCGTCCGTCACCTCCTTGATGCAGACGCTGTAGCCCTTGGTCTTGGTCTTGTTGACGTCCTTCTTCTTCCGGTCCTTCTCCGAGTCGTCCTTGCTGCAGTCGCGTAGCTGCAGTCCCACGGGGCCGCCGCCGTAGATCACCTTGTAGAACTTGGTCTCGCCGCTCTTGAGCTGCGTGCCCGTGGTCGCGCCGGTGGACGACGCCTTCGCCGGCGTCGGCTTCATCGACGGCTTCTCGACGCGGAAGCTCTGGCGCGACGCCAGCGGCATCGGACGCAGCCGCGGGTGTCTCGGCTGCTGGCGCGGAGCTGTTGCGTGGCTGGGGCTCGCGGGCGGCGACCGCATGACGTCGTGCGCGTCCTCGCTCAGCCGCGCGAACGTGAGCTGCGACGGCCGCGGGAACTCGCGCAGCGTGCGGATGATGTCCTCGAAGCGCATGCCATCGAGCTGCATGGCATCCGCACCGTTGCGCACGCTCACGAGCACGTCGCCCACTTGCGGCGCGAGCTTCTGGAAGTCGGGCGAGATCTTCTGCGGGTCGATGCGCGTGATCGCCGTGTGCAGCGAGCACGGGTCCATGGCGAGCGAGACGCCGAGCGGCAACGCCGGCTGCCACGTGAACGTGTACGTCTTGGCGATGTCACTGGCATCCAGGCGCTCCGGGAGCTCGCTCTTGCGCGACACGAAGCGCAGCGCGATGGGCAGCTCGCCCTGCTGCAGCACGCGCATCACGTCGCTGAACCCCTTGGCGGGCTCCACCTGTGGCGCGCCGCGCAGCTGGAACGCCACGAGCACGTCGCCCACGGCCGCAGGGGACTGCAGCACGTCGGGCGACGAGTTGTCCGGCACCTGGCACACCACCGGCTGGTCGCGCTCGTTGGGCGTGAAGTTGAGTCCGAGCGCGTGCTGCCGCCAGATCACGTCGTACGTCTCCTGGCGCCTGGAGGAGGAGGAGGGGGCGGCGTCGTTCTGCATGGCGGCTGGCGGGCTGGACGCGTGTGTGCGTGCGTGTGTGACTGTGTCCGAATGCCACACGCACCCGACGCGAGCGAGCGAGTGTCTGCTTGTGGTCTTCTTGCCTCGCGATGCGATATGTTCGGCGGGAGACGATGATGAGCGAGCGGTGGGATTTGGGGAACAGCGCGTGCATGACACGCATTCGGGTCTCTTGAGCTGCATATCGATCTGATTAATCTGCGCGACAGCCACAGCAAGTGCATGCGATGTATTGAAAGTGAGCCTTTGCAACTGCATACAATGCGAACAGCGCGATTACACACACGGAGCGAAACAAGTCAGCGAGCGCCAGCTGGATCGATCGAAGCATTCACCAGTCAGCCATGCTGCTCCAGCCTGACCACCACCCGCGCCACGTTGAAGCTCCAGTCACACGCACACAATGATCCACCATACAAAATCCACTCACGCATGGCACGAGACACCCAGCTCAGTCGTAGAGCAGACTGCGCCACTGCCAGTGCACGATGCTGTTGACAAAGTCCGTGATGACGCGGCGCTGCGCGAATGTGAAGCTCTGGTTCGGCGGCTCCTCGCGCCGGCAGATCTCGATCTTCACGCGGTTTGCGCTGATGCTGGCGCTCGCGTCGCTGCCCGCGTTACTCGCGTACAGGCGCATGCTGTAGCTGTTGCTGCTGGCGACGCTGTCGCCAAAGTCCAGCAGCGGCTCCTCGCCGATGCCGCTCTCGAATGTCAGGTGGATGATCAGGTCGTGCGTGTTCGGACACAGCAGCAGGAAATGGCACGCCTCCTGCTCCGCAAACTGGTACTCGCGCAGCTGGTCGGCGTACAGGTCCCGCAGACGCAGCGCGAACTCCTGCCAGCACACGCCGTCGACCTGCATGAGCTGCGCGAGCGTCGGGTCGATCTCTTCCAATGGAGTGCACACCGACAGTCGCAGACACTCCTCGAGCTGCTGCGGACCCACTTCCACCTGGAAATGGTTCGCTGGCAGCGCCAGCGTCGACGCTACCTTCGCGCCTGGCCCCGTCGTGTCATCGTATAGCAGGCGTGACCAGAGCAGGTCGCGCTCGTAGTGCTGCGCAGCCACGCGGAAGAGCTCCTGCACAAAGAACTCCGCCTCCATGAGCGCGCGCTCCACAGGCAGCACCGTGTTGCCCACGCCGAGCGCCGAGCCATTCCCCGCGCTCTTGAGCAGGATCAGCTGGATGCAGTTCTTGCGCCGCTTCTTGTCGTGCGCCTGCAGCCCAAAGCCCTCGACGAGACTCTGCGTCGTGATCAGCAGCGAGTAACCGCAGAACTGCTTGCGTGGCGGCAGGTACCCGAACGGCTTCGGCCCGCCGCTCGACGGGTGGCGGTGGAAGAAGCTCCCGGACGGCGAGTGGCACACGACCGCGTCTGGCGTGCCGAACTGCATCAGGTCGAGCACTTCGTACCGCGCGCCGTGACACGCGATGTAGCGCAGCAGGATCTTGACGAGGATAGACTCGGCCATGTTCGAATGCAGCTGCGTCGGCGGCAGCTCGACCACAGCCGTGCGCAGCAGGCTGTCGCGAGCCTGCTGGGCGACCATGTTGCCGCGCTGCTGCATTGTCGACAGCGGCGAGGATGACGCTACGCTGGAGGCTGCTGCCTTTGACGGCGAGACGCCGATCGCAGACGGAGGCTCAGGGTATGCATGCAAAAAGCAGCGCACGCCTTTGACGATGTTCTGGAACGACTGGATGTCGTGTCCAGACTGCGACGCTGATAGCGACGGCGACGACAAGGGCGGTCCGCTGACCATGTCTCCATCGAACGTGCCGTCTCCGACGCTGCTTTCGCTGCCCTGCTGGGCTCGATCGTGCTGATCGTTCGACCACTTCGTGAGGTACTTTTGGAAGAACCGGATCGTGAACCCGTAGATGATTGCGCGCGTGCGCAGCGTCTCGCGCAGCCACGTCGAGACGAGACGCACCATTTCGCCCGACACGGCTGCTTTCTTCTCCCTCTCGCTGGGCGACCGGAGACGGCTCTGGAAGCCCATGTCCTGTTGCACGAGGTCGCTCTCGTTCACGAGCACGACGCCGAGACGCACGCCGTGGTGGTCGCACTTTAGCTCCAGCAGCAGCAGCGTTGCTGGGAACGCGGCCGCCGCAGCTCCAGCAGCAAACCCTCTCGCGAGCGCCTGCCAGCCCTTCAGTTTGCCCTGCGACCTGCCTGGGAAATAGAAATACTCGGCAAACCCTTCGCCGTCGGACGCCACCATGTCAACCGCAGAGAGCGAGGAGAGTGACGTCGACGACGTCTGCGTCTGCAACCCCGCCGCGCGAAGGCTGCTGCTCTGGTTGTTCGGGAGCGTTCTGAGATGACGGAAGCCGAGCGCGCGCAGATGCACCGCATACTGGTCGTAGAAATCGTGCGCCACCTCCATCTTCAAGTGGAAAATGTTCTTCATGATCTGCTTCTTCATCTCCCTCACGGCGTCGCCTTCATTCGCGCACATGCCCAGCACCGTGTGCTCGGTATAGAAGTTCGCGATCGTGCACTCGTTCCCAGCAAAGACAAAGTCCTTCTTGTACGACAGCAGGTTCACGAGATCCATCGACGCCTGTAGTGCGCGCAGACGGCCGTCCTGCATGTCCTCCTCCATGTACTCTTCATCCACTTTGATCACCTCCCAGCGCTCCACGAACGTGACGCGGAAGCGCTGGTGCACCAGCTGGTGCCCGCTCTGGATCATGCGGTGGACAACGCTCAGCGCAACTGGCTCCTCCATTTCGTCACCAGCTTTCATTGTCACGAGCTTGTCGAACAGGTTCAGGCGAATCGTGTGGCTCATTGACCGCTCTTCGTACTTCTGCCAGCGGTTCTGGAACGCGTTGCTGAAGCGCAGAAGTGGGTTCTTTCGCATCTGCATCTCATCGTCGCTGTGAGCATCTTTCGTCCCTGCGAGCTCACTCACCGGTTCGAGCGGCTTGCGCAACTTGTCGTCCACAGGAGCGCTGTTCGCAAAGCCGTCGTGGTATCGGAAACGCGGACCCCACGCAACCTCGAGCTGCTTTCGCCACGAGAAGCTCACACTTGCTGCGTCGTTCGACGTCGACGAGTTCTGTCGGGACTGTGGCCCGCCAAAGCCAGAGCCATTCACCGGCGATGAGATGGGTGACCCGAGCTCTCTCAGCGTCAGGTTCGCCGCTTTCGCCGCTGGCCGCTTGCTGGCTCCAGAGTCGGCTGGTCGTCCACTGGACGGGGAAGGCTTTGTGCTCGCTGCAGCGCTTGCACCGGCACTAGCACTGACCGCAACCGCGGCAGGATCGGGAGCCCCGCTACCTGTCAGCACTGGACCCTTCGTGTTTGTGAGCGGCAGATCCCATGGAGCGACCGAGTCTGCGCTGCCAGCGGGCTTTGACGAAGTGCCAGGGCCACCCAGCCGACCCGGTAGAGCCCCTCGAGCGCGAGCCCGTGCCGCCAGGAGCGCGTTCGCCGCGCCGGCTTGTACTCGTATCCGCGGGTTTGCTGTCGCAGCTGCGCCATTGTTCCCACCAGGATACGCTCCTCCCATGGCTCCTCCCGGCATGCCTCGCTTTGTAGGCGATGGCACCGTGCGATCCATCTTCATGTTTGTCGACGAGCCGGCTCTGCCGATCGCCGACAAGGTTTTCGGCTGCCCGCCGATGTTGTCGCTCCGCAGGCTTCGCGAGGACGACTGACTCGAGACTTCGCGATGCAGATCTGGCGGACCACTGCTCCCTCCTTGCAGACTTGCATTGCTCACGGCGCGAGGACGGTGCATGTCGCTGCGATCGGACGCGACGGTGTGCGCTTCACGCAGATACTTGCCCAGCGAGCTCCCCTCAATCGATCTCAGCAGCGCGGAGTCCAGGAGTCTCGGAACCGCCGCGTTGCCTGTCAGGATCGCCATCGCCGGCTGCCAAAACTCGATAAAGTTGACGCAGCAGTCTTTCGGGAGCACGAAGGAGTTCTTGCCCGACGCGCTTCCTCCACCGCCGACGTACAAGTCCCGCGGGTGCACGACGCTCGAGCCGAGAGAGGAGGCGCGAGCGAGTCCGCTCTTCTCGAACAGCAGGCTCCGGAGCAGACTCTCGCGAAGCTTCGACCACGTCAGGATGCGCGCAAAGTGCACGAGAATCGTGTCCACCACGGCGTTGCTCATGTTGTAGCCATACACCTGCACGCCGTCAGTGCACGAGACGTCGATCACGTAGTAGAACGATCGGCTTGACGACGAGTCCTCGTCAAAGCTTGCGCCTGACGCTTGCATATCGACGCTCGAGCTCGAGGACGCGAGGTTCTGGCTCGAGTGGCTGTTCGGGTACAACAGCAGCTCGTTCTCCGAGAACTCTTTCACTGCAGGCGCAGACTGCGACATCATGGACATCGGCGCGCCTGGGTTGCCGCCTGACTGGATGAGAGCATTCATGTTCGACTCAGACCCACTCACCGAGTTCCACGTCAGCGACAGTCTCGAGTCCATTTCCGACAGGTTCGACTGGATCGAGTCCGAGTGATTCAAGTGCAACCCACGCGCCGGGTGCGTCGGGAGATGGTGCTGCTGCTGCTGGTGGGCAAGCGCAGCGGTAGCTCCTTCCATCGCCTCGCTCGACGACTCGGACGCCTTCGTTTCCAATCGCGCGACCAGCCGAAAGAACTGGTGAGAGCTCTGCTCCTTCCAAGATGACTCGCTTTGACCCAGGTTGCCAGCGTCGTGAGCCTCGTACGCATTGCTCACCTTCTTCTTCGCGTATGTCGCCGGTCGGAGGTGCGACGGAACGCATCTGAGGAACGCCTGGAGCTGGTGAACCACGTGCTGCACATCCCACGGAGCGATCGACGTCGGAAGCACGAGCTTCGTCACGGACGCGGACGAGAGACTGCACGATCTCTCAAACAGAGACGTCAAGTAGACCACTTCTTGCGGAAAAGATGATGCCACTGCTTTCACGGCAGGTGCTGGCTCGTTGGAGCTCTGCTCGGTCCCGCTTCTGGAAGTCGCGCCGAGCGATCTCAGCGTCACTTCGATCTGGTAATCCAGCATCGCTTCACGAAGATTCGACTCCACCAGCTGAGCCAACTCGCTCGTGTTGATGCTGCCACGGATCCACAGCTGGCAGCGAACGACTTGGTGCGTTCCATCCAGCGACGGATGATCCAGCAGCTCTCCTTTCGCACTGTCGAAGCCTTCGAGCGACTTCACCACGTGGTCGTCGCCGTCCTGTTGTCCCTCGATCGCTTGGTTTTGGATCAGCTCGATCCGGAGCACTGCAAGACCTCGACCGATCCGCGAGAGGAAGCCAGGCGACAAGCGCAGCTCCGGGTTCAGATTCAGCACGTATGACACTTGGTCCACCACTGTCGGCTTGACGACAGCCGGCTCTGGACTCGACGAGTGCCGAGGCGACAGGAAAACTGGAGAGATCACGTCGGCACTCGACTTGCCGTCGCTGAGGTTGTCTGGGTTATCGCACACGAAGAACAGCGACGGATGCATGAATGCAGGGTCGTGCGGAGCAGCAGGCGCCTTCGGCTTCTCGTCCGCGTCCTGAACGTCGGCTTGCGCGCCTTGAGTCGACTGCCTCCGTCCTCCACGCATCAGTCCAAGCTCGCCAGCGGCGACGTCGCTTTGAGTTCGACTCGAGGATCCGACGTTGCTCACATGGCGAATGTACGGAGCTGAAGAGAGCGTATGAGACAAAAAGTGAAGCAGCGACGCCGCTCCATGGAGCTTCACTGGCAGCAGAAACTCGATGATCTGTGCTGGCTTTCCTCCAGGCGGGCAAACAAACGCCATGTCGGACGCGCTGAGCTGGAACTTGGCATTGCGCGCCAGGAGCTTCATGAGAATCAGCTGCGTCGCCTCGTCCAGCTTCCTCTCCAGCACACGGCACAGCTCCTGCGTGACTTCCTCGCCGGCTGAGCAAACTCCAAACACCTCGAGTAGGATACCGGCGACGCCAGTAGTGGCTGTTGAGGACGACGGCGTCGCTCCGCCGATCGGTCCGCTGCCGATGCGCGTCACTCGTCGTCGATCCGGCTTGTCCTGTCCGAGCGGCTGCTCGTGCTTGATGCTGATCTTCATGTAGAACACGTGTCCGCCGCGATCACGATACACGAACATGTAGCGCCTGTTGTGCACTTGGAACTGCTCCAAAGCAGACGTGCAGAGAATGTTCAGCGCCATGCTCGCCGAAAGGCGCTCGTGCAGCTTGAAAAACGCCGAGTACTGCAGATCGCACTGGAACTGGCCCGGCCAGAAAAAGTGCTCCCTCGCTCCAAGCTCAAACGAGTTAGACGCGGAATCTCGTCGCTTCGGAGATCGCGGACTCGAAGCTTGGTTGCCAGCGCCAGGAAGCAAGAAACCGTTGCACGTCCGCGTCTCGTGGAGTTGCAGAAGCAGCAGGAACTGGTTCACGCGCTTGCAAGCATCCATCACGCCGAGATGCAGACGTGTCAACACGCCGAGGCGATCGAACGACTGCGGAGACGTCGTGAAGCGATCGGGGTGATGCAGCTGAAGAGCCACGTGGTCCTTCTCGACGGTGAAGTACGCCCAGAACGGAATCTCAAAGCTCTCCTCTTCCGCATCGCCTTCGGTGCTCGACGACGTGCACTCTTGGCTCTGCTTGCCGTCAATCACAAAGTACACTCCGCTGGAGTGGTGCACGCGCAGCGTCGTGCCCCTTTCGAGCTCCTTCTTGAACAAGTCGACTGGGTTTCCGAGCGCATCTTGGCTGGTGGACACGAAGTCCAGCGGGTACTTGGCTTTTGTCAGCGACTGGGCTGGCAAATCCTCAAACAAGCGCTGCACCAGCTGGCTGATCGATGGCGTGATCTTCTTCGCAGCTCTCAAGATGTCCAGCACTTCGACACTGCACCACTCCTTGAGGTCCTTGCGAACTCGCTTCAGCGCTTGTTTCTGGAAAAGAGGCAAAGTCGAGATCACCTGAGCCCGCGACGGTGCCACTTTGCCGCCTCCGTGGACGCTGTCGTCCATCTCGAACGGCATCTGCTGGTTCAAAGGTACTTGCTGCAGAGACGGATCGATGAGCTGCTCATTCGGCAGCGTCAGCGTGATGAGGCGAAGCGCGATGCGGGAAGACGCAGCTTTTCCAAACCACTCGGCGACCTGCGCCACCTGCTCTTCATGGGTGTGCTTCTTGCTCAGCAGCGAGTCGAAGCGCGTTTTAAGCTCTTTCGGCGCTCCGACAGGCGACTGCCGCAACTTGGCTTCGTTCTTTGCGTCCCAGTCCTTCCGCATGTCCACAAACGACTTGGTGCTCGAGCTGCGATGGAAGCCATCACGAGAGGCGGCGACGTCCTCACTGCTCTTGCCTCTCTGCGCGCGCGGCGTGCTGATTTCGCGGCACTCGAAGCGGAAGAAGAACGGCGCCGAGAAGATCGACGTCGCGACTGCCACTTCCTTGTTGAACTCCGCATCTTCCTCGACGCCTGGATGGTGCCCAATCAGCGGGGGCTCAGCTGCAGTTGACGTCTTCACTGGTGGAGGACGGCGAAAGTCTTTGAATCTCCGTCCAGAAGCGACGACATCTGCGCCACTCGGCACCAGTGATCGTGGCGACGACTTCGCCAGCGGCGGCTTGGACGCAGGCGAAAAGACAGCGCCTGGACTCGATTCAGCAACGGGTCTGGGCGTCGAAGGATTGTCGCTGCCATCACCCAGAGCTGCTCGTGCGGCAACTTCTGACACAGTCGACGAGCTCACCTCGTCCGAATCGTCCATGAGGAAGTGCAGGTCGTGCTCGCCGTCTGCAGCATCCTCGAACGCCGCCGTCTCGCTTCCAGTGAAGTAGTAGTACTTCGTGCCTGGAATCGGGATGAACAAAGATGACAGGATCTTCTCGAACGCCTTGTCCAGCTTCTCTTTGAGCGCCGTGCGCTGGTTCCCAGCCACGAGAGACTGGAAGTCACGCCTTGGAGCAGACGCTTGCATCATGCGATAGAGCAACGTAATGTCCAGATCGACAGGGATCTCAATGCAGCTTGTCAACGCCTGCAGCAGGTCGCTCTGCTGGACGTTGCTGCCTTCGCGCAGCGCAATGTACACGCCACGCGAGAAGTTGTGCTCATGCGCTCGCTTCACTTTCTTCTGGAATCGGCGCGATGCAATCGATCTGGCGCTGACCACGGGGGTCGGGTTTGGGAAAATCGACGAAGGAAGCGTGTTAGCAGGCGAACGCACAGCTATGGGCTTCGGGCGAGCGACAGCAGGAGCAGCAGCGGGCGTCGCAGGCGGCTCGTCCTTGCTCTTGGCAGCAGGAGCAGCGCTCGAGAAGAACAGTTGCTTGAGAATCATCTGCGGGAGATCGAGGCGAGTCGCGTTCTCCTTCATGCTGCAATCGGACAGCTCTGTCGAAAGGCGCGCAATCGAGCACTCATAGAACGCCACTTGGAAGAACCCGGATCCGAGCAGCCCACCCTCACGCTCGATCAGCAAGTGGAAGTCGCAACCGTAGTCCGTTTGGCGACTGACTTCTTCGCAGAACTCATGATCTTCTGGCGTCGACGTGAGGCGAAGGTTGCGGAAGTCGCTGCCGGTGCTCTGCTTGTCGTCTCGCGCGCCTTGGTAATGTCCCATGCGCCAGGACTTGTACCCCTCGCGGAAGCTGAGACGCCGCTCCTGGTACAAGACAATGTCGTCGGCAGACACAGACATCCGCATGAGCCGAGAGCTCGTGCTCGGCTCGATCGCAGACTTCTGCATCTCGGGGGATGAGTTCTCGCGGTGCATCTTGGGCTCCGCTCTCAAGTGCGTCTGGTGCTCCGAAAGCTGAGCCGCGGAAGTGGTCGCTCTGCGCTTAAGCTTGTCCGGCCCTTTCTGCCGCACTTGAACCATGTCTAACGACGGCAGGAACGCTAGCACAACCGTGTCATCGCCCACCAGCTTCGCAAAGCACTTGCCTTTGCTCAGCGCGTTTTGCGTCGCTCGGTCCTGGAAGTTCGGCGATATGTGATCCTTCAGCCATAACGGCATCTGCCCAGACATCCCTTCTTTGATCAGCTGGTCCACGTCTTCCCAGTCAGATATGCTCGACGCCTGGTTCGAAATGTCGTTGCCGTTGCAGTCGGTCCAGGCAACTTCGCAGTCGCTCAGTCCTCGCAGCGTGCGCTCAAGCATCGAATAGAGATGCTCGTTCGCCAGCGACACTTTCAGAGACGAATCCACCGAAGCAGCGCTTTCGTCGCTCTCGTCGGCGAGGTGCTCTGCGCCATTCTCCAGGTACATCAGGAAATGTTCCGTGCGTCGCTTGGACGTTCGCAGCAATCTCGACGTACTAAACGGCGGCAGCAGCTGCTTGAGCGTCGCAGCATGCAGCTTGTCTGCACTCCACGTCGAGCCGACAATGTCCTCGATCTCCTTGTTCATCTGCGATAGATGCTGCATGCCCTCGCGGAAGTTCATCACGCAGTCGAACGTGTGCAGGCACGACAGGAAGTGGCGGTCGCTCTTGAAGATGTAGCCTCGGATCAGCTGCAGCAGATCGTTCTCGCCAAGATACGTTGATCCGTACCAGTCGATGCTCACGTCTTCCTTCTCCATCGATCGCCGCTCGTCTTCCATTTGGCCGCTGCTGCCTGGCACGTTAGCAGTCGACGCAGGAGTACTCTTCTCGTTCGCAGGCACTGCTGCGCCGTGGTTCCTCGACGCCGTCTCGCCTTCTTCGCACGGGATGTCGTGTCCGACAGCGTGCTTCAAGCCCCAGTGGAACTTGTCGCTCGCCTCCACCTGGCTTGAGAGCTGAGATTTCACGAGACCGTGCTGCGGCTCCATCCAGATAGACGTCATCAGACACGTGTCCGAGACTCGACGAAGCGCGTACTGGACCAGAGACGTCTTGGTGTTGCCGTTCTCGTCCTCCATCAAGATCTCGCGTCCGAAGATGATGCTCTGCAGCTGAGGGCTCTGTCCGTCTTCCTCGCTCTCCATTTTCCAGTCCAGCACCCAGAACCCGCTCTCAATGCGAGCTTCATGCAGTCGTCGCATCACATTCAGCAGCGCGCTGGGGTTGGAAATGTGCCAGCGCCAGCTCGAGTGCCACATGTACGCTCCGAACACGCTTCGCAACTGGAGTTCGCTACCGCCACAGCAGGAGCTCACGGCTTGAGCACCACTTGAATCCCAGTCGTGGTCGTGGGATCCGCTCGTGTCGAGTCCGTCGTGGAGAAGCAGCGTCTCATGAGTCACGAGCAGTCGGCTGATCAGACGCTGCGACAAAACCACAGACTTCGCTTGTGCATTTGGCTGATCCGCTCCAGCGAGAGGACTTGGCGGAACGTCATTCAGTCCGGCGATGATGTTCGCCTTCAGATCGTTCAGCGTCTGCTTTCGCGCCGCAGCCGTCGTCGAGAAGAACGCCACGTGGATCGCACACAGAGTCTTGCTCTTGATCTCAAGGCGGACAAAGCAGAGCGACGACTTGCTGCCTCCGTCAATCGACGCAGGTTCTTCAGGCTGCCCGCCCATGCCACCGGCTTGCGCGTTCGCGGTCGGTCGCTGCTGCCGTTTCCCGATCCCCGTGACGGTGGACGCCGATCCAGACGCCTTGTTTCGCAGTAGATGCTTGTCCTTCTCGGTTGGCAGCAAGAAGCGCAGAAACAAGTCCTTCGAGAGTCGCTGGGACGACCACTTCTGCACCGCTGCCATGAGCCGCTCCGCGATCCGCTCCACTCCGATCGCGACGCTGTACGTCTGCTGGTGCACACCACCACCGTGAAGCTGCAGGAATCCTCGCGACGGGGTCACGAACCCTTTCCTCGCCGAGCGTGACGCTCGGTCGACCACCTCGCGGTCTTCGTTTCGGTAGAAGACGTCGTCGCACGACTCGTTCTTCACGACGCACAGCAACTCGAACCGCTCGACGTAGAACCAGCGGTGCCACAGCACAGGCGACAGTTCGCCGATGATGTTGAACACTGGATGCGCATTCTGCTGCCGGTTGGTCACGACGCTGGACGACGACGCGTTCCCACCGAACGAGTACTGGTTGCTCGAGTCCACTGGCGCGATCGCTGCAGCCGTTGCAGTCATCAAGTGGAGCAACACTCTGTCCACGTCCTGGACATTGCGGATGTACTCGTGCAGGAAATACGGCGAGCCCGAGCCGACAGCCGAAGTCAGCGTGTTGGTGCTGTTCGGCGCCTGCGCCGAGTCTTCGAACGCGCGCAGGAAGTCCGAGTACGCCAGGATGTTCACCTTCACGTACCACTCGCTCCACTTGCCCACATACGACTGCTCTTTCGCGAACATGTGCCCTGGCTTCTTCGCAGAAAAGCTCATGCCGATGCCGGACGAACTCACGCTTTGGTTGCTGAACCGCCGGCCAGACGCGGATGCTCCTGTGCTGCTTGTCGTCGTCGTCGTTGTGCTCTCGGTCGTGGACGTTACGACGTACTCGAGCCACACGTTCTGCTTCCACTGCAACAAGAACACGATGAGGATCTTCGTCACGTCTCGATACGCGCTCCCAGTTCCGCCCGGGTCTCCACTGCCACCACCGCCACCCCGCGGCGATTCTGGCGATCGCTTGTGGGTGGCTGCGGACGCAGACGCATCGGACACTGGCTTCTGGTACGTTTTGATGTGGACCTTGTTGACTGTGAAGCCTTCGCGGATACGCGCCTCCATGATCCGCTCCACGTCGGCAAAGATGCGGTACTCGTGCACTTTCTCACGCCACATCCGGTACGGACGCAGCGGGAGCAGCGTGCGTCCATCGAACGACGTGCAGCACAGCTCGTCGAGTTTCAGCACTGGCGACGAGATCGCATGCACGCTCGACGTGCGAACGAAGCACGATTCCTGCAGCGCCGTCATCTCTTTCACGTCGTCGCTGTGCGCCTGGCCGTAGCACGCCTCGTGAAGCGCGAGGTAGTCGAACACCGCGCCGCCAGTGGTGCCGGCGATGAAGCGCAGCAGATCGACGTCCGGAACGAACCCGAACGACGAGTTTGGCGCGTTCTCCCCGCCGCCGACGCGCAAGAAGTGGCAGTGCACGTCGTGGCGCACGAGCTGCATAAGCAGATTGTCGTACGAGTACGCGTCAAACAGGTCGACGACGCCGTCTGTGACCATGACGAGCACCGGCGCCGCGTCGCTCGGCAGCGAGTTGAGCGCAAACACTGCGTTCTGCAGCATCCACGAGAGACTCGCGCGCGTGGAGTGGAAGTGGCGCTCGTCGCTGTCAAAGCCCTCTTCCTGAGCCTTTACGGCCCAGTCGTCCTCGATGAGGTGGATGCGCTCCTTGATCATCTGGAGCAGGTGCACCACGTTGCTCGGGTTCACGATGTAGCCCTGCACGAGCACGCTCAGCGACTCGACCTGAGCGCCTTGGACCATGACCGAGAGGTGGATCTCTGGCACGAACACCTTGTCGCCGACGAACATCTGACCCAGGAGTCCCCAGATGAAGAGCTGCGCATTGATACGAGATGGAGAGAGAGAGAGAGAGAGAGAGAGACATCCACAGTCAGCCACGCTCCAAGCTATACACAAGCGGGCGATATACAAGGCGCGCGCACATACCTCAACCGACTCGTAGAGCATGTCCAGGAACAGTCGTCCCGTCGTTGGATCGATCGAGAGCGTCGAGGGCGACGCGTCCAGACACACGACGCACCGGTAGCGCTTGTACACGACGGCCACTGCTGTCGCGGGGGTCAGGCGTGCGCTCGCCAGCACGGTGTCGACCCCCAGACTCTGCGCAGCAAGCGCCGTCTCGGCGTGCTGTTGCTCCTTCTCAGCGTCCGAGTCGCCCACCAGCAGCAGCGGCTCGTCCGCCTTGTCGTCGCCGTCGCTCTCGCCGCTCGACTCGCTATCGCTCGTTTCGCTGCCTCCAGGCTCGAAGGCGATCGCGGCAACACCCATGCCTTCGCCCAGCACGAGCCCGCGCTTCTTCGCCCGCCCGCGCGCAGCGATGCTGCTCTCCTGCTGCAGCTGCTGCTTTGGATCCAGATCCTCGTTCTCCTTCGCGACTGCCACGAGCCCTGCGTCGTCGTTGTCGTCGCCACCGCCTTCAGCATCCTCTGCGCCGCTGCCAGGCGTCGCTACCGTCGCTGCCGCCTCGCACGGCAGCAGCTGCTGCGCGAGCTGCTGGAAGTGCCAGAGCGAGAGCGTCGTGCGGTTCACGACGCTCACGTCCGCGCTCGAGAGCAGCACGCGCGCCACGCGCCGCCGCCGGTCTCGCCCGCCTGCGCACGCCATCCGCTGCGTCTGTCTCCTCTGCTGGTCTCTCTCTCTCTCTCTCTCTCTCTCTCCTACTCGCACCTCGTCTCGTGTGCGCTGGATCCTAATGCGCCGCCGCCACCAGCGTCATCGACGATCGCTCTCGCGCTTTCTCTTCTCTTCTCGTGCGCCAAACTCCGATCGGCGTTCCGCGACAAATAAAATCAAACTCGCATCCCAGCTCAGTCCTCAGCCGAAAGCCGTGAGTATACGAAATATAGACATACACCATTCCAAATATCTGAATGGAAACAAACGATCCAAAAATGAGCGGAGCAAAAGCTGGACAGCTACAAGCTTGGGAAAGGAACAAAAGGTGGACACGGCGCTCCAAATCAACCGAGCGATTGGGATGACAGAGGACTGCAGCAGCATGCACGCACAACATGCACGCACAACATGCACGCACAGCTGAGCGACATCCGGGCAATGCGAGAGCACCTAACAGCTGCGCTGGATGCTCTGGCGCATCGTCCTCGTAGCACCAGGGACGCGGTGAGCGCTCGCTTTCGCCGCGAACGGTGCATCTGAAGCAGCAACTGACCCCCGCCTGTTCTGGCGAGCGAGCACGACGGCGCAGAGCCACCAGTTCCCGTTTCTCGTCAAGAAGCTGCGCAACTCTCTGTTCCCAAAGGCGGGTTTGAGTGCCATCGAAGCCGAGGAGACCAGCGAGGCGATCGAGATCGCGACGGCCATCGGCATGAACCCGGCGTCCGTGCAGCCGAGCGACCCGGCGCTAGCGGACCTCTTGATCGCGATCGAGCACTTCCAAGCGCTGGCGAGCGAGACGCCAGTCCAGTTCTCAAAGTGCGCCGCTGGTGTCTCCCCCACTGTTTGACATGGAAAAGGGGCTAACGCAGATCTGGTGTTGCAAATTCACCACTCGTGCTTGGTTGGGAGAGGAGTGTCAACAAGGTCGCAGCGTACCTCGCGTCCTCAGCAGCACGAGAAAGAGCGAACACCGTTGCGCTGGACAACCCGTGCATCGTGCAGTACGGCAAAGACATGGTCGGTCGCGTCGACGTGTAGCAAGTATGCAGGTACGCAGCGGTGCTTGGAAACTACCTGACTGTATTTTATGTGATCTTCGCGATGCAAGCACCGAGTACAATAGACGCCTCCCTCCTCACAAAATGCAGCCGTAGACGCCGTTCACATTGATCTCGCAGCGATACGTCTTCTTCATATCCGTGAGCGTCGTCGGACAGTTGCCTTGCACTTTGCCACTGCAGATCGGGTGCGGTGCGCACAAGTCGGCGACGTTCTCGACGCTCACCTGAGTCAGATCCCACAGGAACTTGCAGTCGGGCACGCTCGCCTCTTCGAATTTGCCAGCTTCCATGCTGAGGGCCGAGGGCAGCGAGAGCGGGAGGCAGCCGAAGCCGGACTGGAGCTTGCCGCAGTACGAGCCGAAGGGGAGCCCGGCAGCGGCGTCTGGGTCCGGGCAGTGGCCGTGGCCCGAGCTGTCCCGACAGAGCGGGGACTTGGCGCAGAACAGTGTGCCGTCGGCGAACTGCGTGTCGGTGTTGTTGACAACGCTGGTGGCTTTCATCCCATTGGGGCATTTCCCGTTGCTATCGGGGACTAACGCGTCGCAGCACGCAGCGGTGAGCACGTACATGACGAGGACAGCGGCGCGCAGGAACATGGCGTATGTGTGGGAGAAGCTCTGAGGACGTCGGTGGCGACAGGACTGGAAGGCGGCGAGTTGGACAATGGGCTCGTAGAAGACCTCGCAGCCGAGCTGAGCTGCAGCCTTGACGCGAGAAGCGAGATCTGCCACGGAAGTCCTGCGATGCAGCTCCCATGGGAAGCCGATTCGCGATACCAGCAGCTATGCATAGCTGGAGATTGCTCCGTCGCGTACAATATCTATACACGCGCAAAAAACAAAGCAAACCCATGCGATGCGGGAACCTGCGTCTCAGCATTTCGCTGCTGCATCAAAAGCGATCGCTCAAATAGAAACTGCGCTCGTACACCGAAGGTGGGCAAGACGATACGCGTTCAACTCTCCCATCGCCTGACTCGAGTATTGAAAGAGATCCTCGGGGATGTCGGATCCAGCACTCGCTTCACGCGCTGCTCGAGCCTTTAGTGTATCCAAGCGAACCTGAACGTGAAGTCCGCGCCTGCGAAGTACTCGTTCGGCACAACCAGAACATCGATGAATGTCCACGCACTCCCACAGACTCGAGATCGTACAAAGCAAGCGCTTACCGTAGTGATAGAGCTGGAACTGGAGCAGGAAGATGATCCAGAGCACGAGCTTGCTCTGCACGAGCTCCACCTGGTTCTCGAGCACGAACGCGAGCTGGTAGAGCGGCAAATACCGCAGTTTCCACCAGCACATGACGTTCAGGAAGATGAACGAGACAAACTCGAGTCCCGTGTAGAGCAGCACGTTGCCCAGCAGCGACCAGTCGAAACTGCCGTCGGGTCTGTTGTGATGCTTTGGGTAGTACTCTTCGCTCGGGAGCTGGGAGCGAGCTGCCGAGTAGACGAGGTAGACGAACGGCACGACGCACTCGACGTACTCGACGAGCACGATGCACTCGACGTGGAAGAGGCTCTGCACGATCTGGAAGAGCAGCTTGGAGCTGCGCTGATCCTTCAAGCTCAGCGTTGTGAAGCGCTGGACGCATGTGAGCACTCCAGTCACCCCAGCGAGCGACTCCAGCGCGGCGGGTTCTCGCTGCACCGCTTCGTCCACGACACAAGGATGTGGAGGTACGATGGAGCCCAGATCCCGAGTACTAGACGCTCTTATGAGTGGCGAGATCTTCGCAGACGGCCGCTCGAGCAGCTGGGAGCCAGTCATGACGACAGACTCGCGTCGCTCGCGGCCACCGTGATTGAACACTTGCTCGGCATCCAGCGTGTTGAGCAACTTGGCGTGGTCGAGCGACACTTTGTGCTTGAGGCACGCGCGCAAGTTGATTCGCTTCATCTCCTTGCGGTTGAGCTTGTCTGGGTTGCGGCAGATGCTGATGGCGAATGCCAGGAAGTCCAGCTCGCTGGCTCCGGGATAGTACTCCCAGTACTCGCAGAGAAGCCGCTGAATCGCGCTGGCGTGAGTCCTGATCGCGTGAAGCTCCCAGAGCGACTGCCCGTAGTCCAAACCTGTGATCAAGAGGATCGTGTGGAGCGAGTTGGCGTTCTGCATGCACGTAGTCAGGTACAGCGCGTTGAAAACCTCGACCAAGAGCACGACGTACTCTGGCAGGTAGTCTTCGAGGTGAGAGAGGGCTCTAGCGGTAAGGTTCTTGGCGCCGAGCTTGATGGTCTGGAGCGCGATGATCAGGAGACTCTGGGAGATCGCGCTGGAAGCCACGAAGACGGCGTTGTAGCTCGGGTAGGCAATCAGCAGCAGCCCCGAGCTGAAGCAGATGCGGAAGAACCGCTGCAGTTGCGTCCGCTGCACCGGATCCATCGTGCTGGGACGGATGCGGAGCACCACGAGCACC
>JAADWH010000369.1:0-24905 GCA_023335995.1 Globisporangium nagaii
AGAGACGAAGCGGAGACGCATCGAGTGGGGTGGGGGCAAAGTCCCTAACTTGTTTACAAGTTGGGCCGGACTTCTCTTCTGCCAGAAGGAACTGCCCAGCGTCATACTAATCTACATGTGCAGTCATGGCTCTTACACACCCTAGAATGGAGACTGAGCGAGTATGGATACGATTCGGATGAGCGAGTTGCGGAGCTCGGTGTCGTTTGCAGCGATGGCGCGATGGAGAGCGTGGCGGAGGTGGATGCGGAAGCGGTTGTCGAGTGATTGGCCATGTGTTGACGACAGAGTTCAATCATGACAATCCATCAACACGAGGGAAGGAGCTCGAGTTTACCATTCATGTGTAAACATCAAATATCTGCTGGTTGAGGACAGATCTCGGCGCTTGGGAGCAGCTCCCGGAGCTTCTTGGCGTAGAGCTCTCCTGCCGCGTCCTTCACGAGCGCTTTCCAGAGCACCGAGAGCGCCGACTGCGAAAGCGCGATAGAGTCATGCGCTTCGCTGTGGTGAGGCTGATCCGCCGAGTCTGGTGCGTTGGAATTCGCTGGCTCTTGTCCACTCGCTGCTCCTTGGGCTTGCTGCTGCTGCTGCTGCTGAACGATCTTGTTTCGCTCCGAGTGGTATTTCATCTGAGCCAACGGCGCAGTCGCCTGGGTCACCTGGCAGCACTCGTAGATTGCGCTGCTGAGAGTCTCCAGGCGGGCTCTCATCCCAGGACTCAGCTCGACAGCGCTGGCTTTCTTTGACGTGCAGGCTTTCTTGCCTTGCGAGGTTGAGACTGCTTGCTTGCTTCTTGCCTTTGACACAGCCGAGCCATTCGGAGACTTCGAGCCGCTTGCTACTCCTGCCGCAGCGCCGCCAGGAACACCAGCACCAGCACTACTCCCAGCTGCCTGCGTGCCGGGCGGATTCTTCGCGTCCCAGCTGCTGTCGGTGCGAGACGCGACGCTCGACCAGTCCAGTTTCCGAAACACGACTTTGTACGGCTTGCGCTTGAGAAACGTGGGCTGCGAGGATGCTGACGAGTCTGCGCCTTCAGCAGCAGCAGCAGCGTCTCCAGTGTCTCCAACTGAGTCGGCTGCTCGCTGCTTGCCGCCCATGGAGCTCGTGCTGCTTCTCCTTCTAGCTCCTTGGTGCAGTGGCGACCGCGGAGATCGCGCTGCCGGCACTGATGGTTCATCCATGTTCTCCGATGAGAACGATGACGGCGAGGACGGAGGTGAGAACGCCTCAACCTTCGGACGACGGTGTCCTGGCGAGACGGGCTGAATCGGCTTTGGTCTCAGCAGCGGTGGTGGCGGCCTCCTGTCAGCGCTGCGATCGTGTAGCTGCTGATCTCTACTCTGTGGTGTCGATCTGGAGCCTCGGCGTGGGCTTGCTCCGCCATTGCTGCTGACAGATGGCTTCGCTGACGATGTCGTCGCACTCGGAGTCTTCTTTACCGGTCGTCTCACTGCGCTGCTGCTCTTCTTTTTCTTCTTCAAAGCAGTCGCTGCGTTGCCACTAGAGCTGAGGTTCTGAGACTCGTTGGGTTTGTATGCAACCATCGTTGGTCGATCGTGGCTCGAGTCATCCCGCATGGAGAGCGTGATCGCGACGCGGACGTCGCCTCGAGTGGGGACTCCTACACCCATTCGCTCGAGCGGGAACCATCGCGCCATCGCGTACTCCTGCGCCAGCGGAGTGTCCAAGAGAACGAGCGGCACTTCGATCTTGCCCAGAGCTCCAGATTGAGCTGAGACAGCAGCGTCCGGGTGAGCGTCAGCCAGGGTGACGAGAACACTGAGACTCCACTCGTTGATGACGCTCTGCGGGTCGTAGCAGCACAGCTCGCCACTTGTCTCAGTGGAATCGAATCCGAACCGCAGAGTCGCGTTGTCCCAGTGCGCCGCGTCATCTATCGCTGCGATAAACGCCGTCGGCCCAGCGCTCAGCACTGCGATTCGCGCCGCCTGGTGCATCAGCGAGAGCTCCGCGCCGATGTGCACGCGAGTCGCAGAGCTCGCAGCTGGGATCGCGAGATCTCGTGCGGACAGGAGCTCCACGACGAGCTCAAACATGTGGAGAGAGCGACACTTCGCTTCTGTGATGGCGTCCTCCTTTCTCTCCGAGGAATGCTCTAACTCGCGAGCTCGCTGGGTATCCGAGGCATCAGCTGTGACATCGAAGCTGAGACTGTCAGCCTCGTGGCGGAGCTGCTCGTGAAGCGGGACGAACTGTGACGTGGAGCTCAGGTCGAGGTTCACGCCTCCGTCATCATTGCGCACTAGGAATGCTTCGCCGTGAACGGCGTCTTCGCGTTGAGCATGAAAAGTGGAGGGACGTGGAACTCGAGTCGCTGCACCCTGACCAATACCGGACCCCTCATGCCGCGCAGTCGCCGGGGCTCGTGTCGCTGCGCGCTCTTGTCGCTTCCGCGCAGCAGGCTGCTCGTCTCGCTGTGTTGTCTCCACTGCTGCAGCTGCGACGGAGCGCCGTATCCGGTTCATCCACGCAGCGCCGCTACCACTGAAGCCGCTGTCTCTGAAGCCGCTGCCATGGCCAACGCCATGAAGACAAGCAGAAGCGGCGTGAGCTGGATCGCTCTCCGGAGCGCTGTTCGCGAGCAGCAGATGGCGCAAGTGCACGCGCAGCAGCGCCTGCTGCTGTCGGAAGGACGCGCATCCGCTTCTTGTGTGCTGCGCATTGAGATCTGCGAGCGCGCGGGCTCTGAACGCCTGGTAGCTCGCCTCCATTCCTGCGCTCGCATTCCCCCACCTCTCCAATCACGACTGAGGTGCACGAAACGACGCGTGTTCGTATCCTGTTCGTATCAAAATGATCCTGCTGTTAATTGTCCGAACGTCGAAAACATGACTGCCAAAAAGAATCGCGCTCAAAGCGAAGATGGCACAACGGTGGCAGCAGCAGCGGCAAGGCGATGCGCCGCTCGCGTTCGGCGCAAGCGGTCGCGACGCCGACGACTACTACGACTTCCTGCCCAGCGACGACGAGGAGCTCAGCGGCGACGAAGAACACAGTGGCGGCGCCGTTGACGCAGCAGCACAAGTGCCGTCTGGACAAGACATCGCAGCAATGGCGAGCGTGCCGCTGACTGGTGTCGGGACAGCGGCGACGACAGGATCGATCGCTGCCAGCAGCAGCAGCAGCAGCAGCGCAGTGTTCACGCCGACCGGCTCGCTTGGAGCCTCGGACGCTACTAGTGGCAGCGCTGGTGGCAGTCAGCAGCGACCAACGCCGGAGACGCTGGCCCTGGTGGCGTCCGGCGCGGTGATCCTCTCGGGCGGTAAGCAGCTGCGCGTGTCGCCCGAGTCGCTGGCGAAGCACGCGAGCCGCAAGTCCCAGCTCGAGAGCGCGCTCGATGCGATGTCTAGAGCAAGAGACGAGAGCGATCGCAGCGCCGGCAGCGCGCTGGCGACGCCAGTTGTCGTTGGCGAGGCGCCGTTCCGCTTCCGAGCGTCGCCCGCGAGCGCCGACGTTGAGATGTCAGACGTCGGAGCGACAGCTGGACGAGTGGCTACGAGTGGCAGAGCGCAGACTGCCAGCAAGAAGCTGGATAAGAAAGCGTCTGCGGACAATGGGAACGACGCGGATCCGCTCTACGACGACGACATGGACGACGCAGACGAGAAGTGGGTCCAGCGCAACTTCCGTACGTCCTTGCTGCTACTTGACACTGTGTGTGTGTGCAGCTTGCTACAACGGCGTTAGCTCTGTTAGGATGCTGACTTGTGTGCTCGTGGATGGTACATTGATGCAGGCGGTGAAGGAGGCATGGAGACTGATGCGACGCTCTGCTGTCCCTGCTGCTTCATGACCGTGTGCATGGACTGCCAACGGTGCGCTCTTGCATGTGCTGAGTCGCAAACGCTTTTCAATGATTTGCTAACCTTTGATTGACTGTGACTGACTGCACAGACACACGACGTACACGAACCAGTATCGCTCGAGCGCCGCCGTCAACTGCCGCATCAAGAAGGACGAGATCCTCACGTACGCGAGCGGCGCCGCGTCGGCGTCGTCGCTGCCGTTCCAGAAGCGCCTCAACATGGCGGCAACGCGCACAAGCGCGAGCGGCGAGGCGTTCTCACTCCTGCTCACGGCCAATGAGTTCTACCCCGTCGCGTGCTCGGACTGCGGGACAACGGTCGGCGTGTACGACCGCCACCAGCAGTACCACTTCTTCAACGTGCTGCCCAGCAACTGCTAGCTGCGCAAGGCGAGTGAGCGAATCGGTGGGGTTTTGTGGGCAAAGCTGGTGCAGTGCTGCTTTGATTTCCTAACTAATTCACATTCATTTTTTTGTCCCAACGATGCTACCACGCACCTGCTGCCACCTCTCTTGTTTCTGTCGCTCCAGGTGCATGCTTTGTTGTCGTCCTGTCCACCCGAGGCAGGCTCGTTCTTCAGCTTCTCGACTCGCCCGCGGCGCTGCTTGGGCTGTCGTCGGCCATCTCTTGGAGCTTTTGTTCGTATGTATACAGTCGTGTTTCTTCGTTCTTCTGTTCGTCGTGCTCATAATCACGCACGGGATTCTTACGCCAACGCGATGCCAAAGGTCTGGATCTTGTCGTTCATCTCTGCCACAAGAGACTCCAGCTGCAGTGTGGTTTGCGATCGGTCTCGCAACTGATGCACCGCCAGCGCGAATTTCTGCGTGGGTAAGAACGGAGCGAGCGATGGAAATGAGTTCTTGTCGAAGGATAAAGCATGAGCAGTGGGAGGCGAGCAGAGCAGCAAGAACGTACAGCTTGCAGGTCGCGGAACTCGTCCAGCGCAGATCTTGCGCTGATCGCGTTCCGAGCGATCAAAAGCGACCGGATCTGTTCGCAGATCTCCTCTGCTGTTGGACTGCAGGACAGAGACAACACGACAGAATTCATGTCAGCGAACTGCTCCCCTCACAAAAACAGGCGAAAGCAGCAGCTCGTACCGCTCCGCAGGGTCGACAGCAGTCATGCGCAGCACCAGCGCCATCTCAGTCGGGTACTGCTGCAGCGCCTTCTGGGGAACCACGCCGTGGCGAACTGCTGTCAGCACTTGCGACCGCTCCATCATCGTGCCGAACGGACAGCACAGCTCGAGCAGAATCACGCCGAGCGCGAAGATGTCCGACTTGATCGAGTACTTGGCGCTCTTCACGCGACTCGTGTCCTTCGAGCTGTTAAAGCGATGTCCAAGCTGCTCTGGGGACGCGTATGTGAACGTCCCGAGCGCAGTGGTGTGGTCGCCGTACTCATCGCTGTGTTCAGAATCGACTCGCTGCCGCGCCGTCGCTCGGCTGGAGTCAGCGAAGATCGACTTCGAGAGCCCGAAATCGCCAACCTTCGCGACT
This sequence comes from Globisporangium nagaii, assembly GCA_023335995.1. NCBI lineage: Eukaryota > Oomycota > Peronosporomycetes > Pythiales > Pythiaceae > Globisporangium > Globisporangium nagaii. The sequence continues at coordinate 5,339 of JAADWH010000369.1, forward strand.
TCGCCGTGGATGAAGATGTTGTCTGGTTTCAGATCGCGATGGATGACCCCGACCGAATGCATGTGGCTGACGCCTTGCGCGACGCCAAGAAACAGCTTCAGACCTTCTGCGTGCTTGACGCTGCTGCTTGGGTGACCGGAACCGCGCTCGTCCGCTGAGGAGCGGAGCCACTGCGTCAGATTTGAGTACTGCTCTTGTCGCGGAGGGCTTGCTGTCTGCTTGAGGCGATCCACGAATCGGTCGAACGTCTCTTCTTCTCGGGTGGGAGAGTCCACCGAGGTGCCGCACAGCTCCATCTGGATGCACAGCGTCAGCTTGGACTTCCCGACTCCCGTGAACTTCTCTTTGTTCGAGTCGCTGGACAACTCGTCCTTGCCGTTCGTGAACGACATCATGGACTGGCTTGGATCTTCAAACTCGAACCCACCGAACGAGTTCTCGAAGTTGACGTACTCGGACACGGACGAGGCGACCGAGAACGACGCGTCGTTTGCGTGCACCGAGTGCTCCGAGCCCAGGTCGTCGACGTCGTCGTTCGGGACGTCGGAGCCTCGGACACTGGCTGTCGACGACGTGATACTCTCGATTGGCTCCACTTCGATCCAGGCGGTGTGGTAGCGCACCACGTTGCTGTGAGGCGGGATCGCCGCCATGGACACGGCTTCCCGTCGGGCTTGCTCCAGTTCCGTCGCGTCGTCCAGAGCTGCGTTCGACAGCGCAACCTTCTTGATCGCGTAGAAGCAGCCGTCGACTTTGCTCCGCGCTTTGAAGACCGTGCCTTGCCCTCCCTGACCCAGCGACTCGACCAGCTCGAAGTCTTGTTCCAGACGAGAAGGAGTGCTAGTAGGCTTGAGCGACAGCAACTCCGTTTGTCCTAACGAGCTTTTCTGCTCGTAAGAGCGCTGCTCGGCGTCTTTCTTCGAGCTCGCTCCTAGCGAACTCGCCGCTGCCTTCAACGAGCTCAGCAACGACATGCCCTTGATCTCCTCCTTGTCGTTCTGCTGCTCGTACTGCTGGCTTTGCGCTGAAGTCTGCTTGTCCCCCTGTTCACGCTTCGTGAAGAGCGAAGGCAGGCGAGTGCTCTGCGAGCCGATCCAGCCCGCGATCCGCTTGGGCTGATTCAGCAGCGCGGCGTACGGGGTCGCGACTTCCCGCATCGACGGCGCTGCGCCAGATGTCGAGCGGGGTGGTAAGCCTGACGGTGGCGGGGTGGACGACGACGGCGCGTCTCGGCCCGTCTGGAAATACCCGATGAACGGGTTCGTCTTGTCAACCACACTCCCGTGCTTGCTCACGTGCCAGTCCTGCTCTTGCTCCGTCTTGGTCCTGATGAACGGGGTCGATCTTATCCGAGCGAGTTCAGCGCTCCCGTTCGTCGCAGTCGGCGTGCCGATCCTACTGCTGCTGCTGCTCGGTCCGCTCTCCAGTCCGCCGAGCGATGCCAGCGACGACGACGAGAGTGACGCCGACAGCGACGCGGACGACTGGGAGGTCTTCAGCGTCAGCAGCGTCATGCCATCCAGCGCGCTGTTGCCGTACCCGAGCGGCTGCTCCCCCGTTGTCGCCGCAGAGGTGCTATTGTTGTTCGACGAGCCGGGCAAGCGGCCGGCGCCGGCGCCGCTGCCATTGCCGCCGAGATGGCACGCCGTCGCCACGCGCCGCCCGTTCACATTCTTCGCGATGCCGAACACGCTCTGCATCCTCGACAACAACCGCCTGGCGATGCGCGCGTCTTTTCTTGGTCACTGGAACGCAGTCTCGAGCGCGTCGAATGCGAAAGTCTCCTTGTGTCCGCCTGCCTGTCTGTCTATTATGCGGAGACGGTGAAGTGTGCCAGCGAGCGAGCAGTCGCGCCGTCCACAGAGACAGACTCTCACTCTCTCACTCACGCACACACGCACAGGCACAGATAGGGAGAGTGGTGAGGCGGGGGACGCGTCGCGTGCGGCTTCGTTGCTTCCTGTTGCTCTTCCTCCTGCCGATCGATCTGCTTGTGCGCTGAAGTCGACGCGATGCGAATTGCAAAATGACGGTCCTGTTTACACGCGGGCTTTGTATGGGAAGTGCAGCAGGAGTGTTGGACAAAAGCGCACGATATCGGAATCGAGAGGGACGGAGCAAAAACCCAATCGCGGCTGTTTTTGATGGATGATCTGATTACCAGCCGAGAGAATACTGTCTCGAGCGCTCGCTTTCGCCCGGGTTGCGGAGCGCCGGAGCTTCGGATCTTGGTTGAGATACTGCGGCTGTGTGAGCACGCCTGACTGGCGAGTGCCCCGGCGCTGGCTCGACGACATGTTGCATGCCGAGAAGCTGCTTGCACATTGATTTGCGAAGCGCAAGCACTCGGACTCGGGTTGGCGCGGATCGCTCGAGGCGAATCGAGCGGCTAGCACGGAACGAGTCGTGGCATGATCCTGCCTTCGAGATGCCTTTCGAATCGAAGTGGCTCGACAGTGGAAACAAACGCGGTGCTGGTGCTCTGGCGTATTGTCAAACTGCCTCGCGGGCTCATGGACACGCGTGCTCCGGCGATCAAAGCTTCAACTCGATCGATGCGCATGACGCTGATGCGCATTCACAGGCGATTGCCGCATTTGGCGTGGGACACCTGAGCTGTGGCGATCGCGATCCTATCTACTGTGACCCACGCTAATCCAGGACGCCGTCCTTGTTTGAAGTTGCTGAGCTCTACTGAGGAGAAACGACGCAAGAGAGCGATGAGCAGCCAGCGCACGCGCGTCGTGCGGCTCGAGGAGTACGCGTCGACGGGCGAGCGCGTGGTCTCCGCGACGATCAACGACTCGCTCTCCTACATGAAGATCCAGGCACCGCGCTCGTCGGCGACTTCTGGGGCTGTACCGAGCAGCACCAGCAGCAACAATCGGCTTCACCATGGCGCGTATGCTGCCAGCGCGTCGCATCGCCAGAACGACAAGTACATGGCCGAGTTCGACGACGAGTACGAGAGGCTGCAGCTGTCCGCTGCTCTAGCTGATAAGAAGAAGACGGCAGCGGCTCGTCAGGTGACACCTGCCTCGCGGAAGGCAGGCGGGGCCAAAGACGAGCGTGACGACAGCGAGAGCTTGTTCGCGAAGCGCAGAGAAATCATCGCGTCGACTGAAGCTGGTGCTGTGTCAGTGGGCGATCTCGACGGCGCGTGGCTGAGAGGACCCGCGTCTCCTGAAGGCGCGCTGCACTCTGTCTCTGCGCAGCCGCTGATGTGCATGAGCATGAGTGGCGACGGTCGAGAGATCGTCGTTGGTAGCAGCGACCACGCGCTGTACGTGATCCCGTTGCGCTCAGCTGCATCAGGATCATCGTCGTCTTCGACATCATCGAGCGCTCGCAGTCGATCACTCGCAACGAGCGCAAGCAGCAAGCCCAGGACCCTGTACTCGAAGAAGTTCGGCCACTCGGAGTGGGTCACGTGTGTGACGCACTTGGCTGACAACCGCATCGTATCGGGCGGCATGGACAGCAAGCTCTGTCTCTGGGACGCCACCGGCGTGAAGTGCGAAGATCTCGTCGGGCACAGCGGATCCGTGTCGCTGGTGCAACCGTTGAGCGATGAGCTGGTCTTCAGCGCCGGGTACGACAAGACCATCCGCGTGTGGAACGTGGGCAAGCACACGTCGAGTCGGCAGCGCGAGAGCAGCTCCATCAAGGCAGGCTCGGCGCCGATCCTCGATGCGTCGATCCTCGCGGGCGGCAGAGCTGTCGTCTGCGGCGACCGAGACGGCAGCGTGCACGTGGTCGACCTGGAGAACGCGAAAGTGCTCAAGAAGCTTACAGACGCGCACAAGGGCCACACGACGAGCGTTTTGGGCAGCAGGGAGTCCGAGTCGAGTGCGTTCTACTCGGGCGGCCAGGACGGCATTGTAAAAGTGTGGGACGCTCGCCAGAAGACCTCTGTGAGCTCGCTGAGTCTCCACGTGGACCCTCGCAGCGGGAAGTGCGGTGCCGTGGGCTTCCTCCGCGAGTCGTCGGAAGACGCGAACGTCCTCGTGACAGGCGGCGCGGACGGCACGATCAAAGTGCTAGACAAGCGCGCGTCGTTCGGCGTGCTCCACAACTTCACCGAGCACATGGACTTCATCTACTCGCTGCATCTGCACGGCCAGCTGTGCTTCAGCGGCGCGGGCAACGGCATGCTGCACGTGCACGACTGGAAGCGCGGCAAGCTGCTGTACGGACTCGGCGCGAACCAGGCGGCGGTGCGCGCGATCGCAGCCACGGCCACACAGCTGGTCGCTGCGGGGGACGACGGCGGCGTGGTCGTCTACGACATGGACTAGCGAAGCCCACACTCACAGGCTCAGGTGATAGTGGACGAGGAAGTCGTCGCCGCATGGGATATAACAAAATGAGCACTGTATTATTCCTGCGCTGCGATGGACTCACTCTCCTGTGGTTCAGCAGCACTAGCAACAGCGCTAGCACTAGCAGCACTAGCAGCGGCGGCGAGGTTCGCGGCGGTGGGCATGGCGCCGATCATCGCGCTCTGGACGATCGGGATAACGGTGACGGCGAAGAGCGGGTCGACGCGCGACTTGGTGATCTTGATCGACGGCGTGACCCACGTGCCGCACGAGCACTGCGTGCCGCTCCAGTCGAACGAGCCGATGCGCGCCTGGCACTTGGGGTTCGGGCACTTGATCTTGCCCTCGTCAAGCGCCGCCTCGTCCATCCAGGGCTGCGTCTCTTCGAGGAAGTATGACGAGCAGCTCTCGAGGCGCACCGCCGACGTCTGGTGCCCGTTCACCTTCACGTCCTTCACTTTCTACACACCGCAGCGCACACAGCGAGATTCAAGGTCAGCAAGGCTGCGTCAAAGGAGGAGGCACTCACACACACAAACACAGCACACGCAGCGACGCGTCACGACTCATGAAAGCAGCAGTGGCTCATCCGTACTTTGCGCATCGCGATCTGTTGCTGCTGCGGCGCGTGGTCAAGCAGCTCGTCGCTCGTGAAGACCACGTGGCGGCAGATCTTGCACGCGTACTTGCGCGCGCCGTCGCTCGGCGGCAGCGTCGGCGCCGTCGTGTCGTTCACGTCGTGGATCTCGTCGGCCATCGTCTGCCTGCGTTGCTTCTCGCTTCTGTCTGCTCTGCGTTGCTTGTCAAAGTCGGTGATTCGTTTTCTCGCGCCGCTCTTTCAGTGGCTGCCTCGCCAGTCCGCATTTAGTGTGTACCACCATAATACCACTGAAAATGGAGCCTCACATAGCGTGGCAATCATTTATTGCTATTGCTTTCCGCAATGACACACTATCTGAGTGAGCTTTCCCTTTTTGCGGCAACATTTGCTTGCCAGCATTTCGCGAAAGCGCTTCACGAGCACGAGGACAGGGCGACGCGCAGACTCGCCGCCGCCGCCGCCAGCATGGGGCGCATCGCGCGGCTCGAGGTCGAGAACTTCAAGTCCTACGGCGGCGCGCACGTCATCGGACCGTTCAAACGCTTCACGGCCGTGGTCGGCCCGAACGGCTCGGGCAAGTCGAACCTCATGGACGCCATCAGCTTCGTGCTCGGCGTCAACAGCCGGCAGCTGCGCTCGAACCAGCTCAAGGACCTGATCCACAAGCCGCCGCAAAACCTAGAGGACCTGACGCTCAGAGCGTGCGTGACCCTCGTGTACGAGCTCGACCAGGACGAGATCCCGTCGGCGAAGGCGAGAGACGAGCTGCTGTTCACGCGCCTGATCTCGGACAAAGGCACGGGCTCGTACCGCATCAACCACCAGGACGTGACGTTCGACGCGTACCAGCAACAGCTCAAGGAGATCGGGATCCTGGTCAAGGCGAAGAACTTCCTCGTGTTCCAGGGCGACGTCGAGTCGATTGCGTCGAAGAGTCCCGAAGAGCTGACCAAGCTGTTCGAGCAGATCTCGACCTCGGACGAACTACGGTGAGTGAGAATGCAAGTGTAGAGCGCGTGCTCGGAGCGTTGCTGATGTCGCACTGACCTCGATTTTGTTGCTGCCGGTGTGTCCTTGTCGCCTGTGCAGGGAGGAGTACGAGCAACTGCTTGAAGAGAAGAATGCAGCAGAGGAGGATGCGATTTTCGCCTACCAGAAGAAGAAAGGGCTGGTTGCCGAGAAGAGAATGGTGCGTTCGACATGATGTGCCTTTACCAAAGCCGTGGCTGCTAGCGTGAGCAGCTGTGATCTAACCGACGATGGCTTGCTGGTGATGTGTCACAGGTGAGAGAGCAGAAAGAAGAAGCCGAAGCGTTCAGGGCAAAGGGACGCGAAGTGGTGGGTTTTCGCTGGTTCTTGCTTGTGTGTGTATGTGTATGTGTGTATGTGTGACTTGCTGCATCGCATGGCTGACTCTCCACTTGCATTCGACAGAACAAGACACGCATCGAGCACTACTTGTGGCAGCTGTTCCAAGTTGAAGACGATGTGCACAGTCGCGGAGAATCACTGAAGGCTTCCCGAGACGAACTGCTTGCGTTTGATGCGAAAGAGGAGTCAGTCACGAAAGCGTACCGAGAGAAGAAGAAAGAGCACAGCAACGGGCTGCGCGAGATCAAGGCAGCCCGAGAGCGAATCCACGAAGTCCAGGACGAAATCGATGAAGTCGAGCCGCGCATGATCAGGATTCACGAGCAGTCTAAGTACTCTCAGAAGAAGATCCTGGAAGCTGAAAGCGCCGAGAAGCAACTGAAGAAGAAGCTGGGCGGCAAGACTGGCGAGATTGGTGCTCTGAAGAGCGATCTCAAGGAGCTGGCTGCCGCGAAGGCAGAACTGGAGGCGCAGCAGCAAAACGCGAGTGACCAGGCTGAAGAGTCGTTGCTGAATGACATAGCTCGGCTGGAGGAGTACCACCGCATCAAGGAGACTGTGCAGATCAAGACGAACCTCTTGCGGAACGAGCTGGACTCGATCCTGCGCCAGCAAACCGCAGATCAGAACAAAGTGCAGACGCTCACTCAGGAGCTCAAGGAGAACGAGAAGATCTGCGATATGCTCACCGAGGACATGAAAATCGCAGATGAACGCATCCGAAACGTACGTGCATGCGTGACGCGATGCGATATGGCAGATGCAAACCACAACATGCTCACCTGGATATGTGCTTGTTTGTATGCTCTCCTGATTGCAGATGAAAGACGTCATCGCTCAGACGGAGCGCGCAATCGTCGACTCCGAGCGAGATGTCCGCACTGCCGAGACTGATGTGAGTTCGCATCGAGTTGGTGCCGAAATGTTTTGAGGCATACGTTCCTAACTGACACATTCTCTTCTTTTTCAGATCCACGGCCAGGCAGAGAAGAAAGATAAGCTGAAAGAGCAGCTGCAGCGGGTGAACAACAAGCTGCGCGATCTGAAAGACGACAAGAGGCAGTCCCAGGCTGAAAGCCGAAAGGCAGAGACCATCGAGACCCTGAAGCGGCTGTTCCCCGGCGTGCGTGGCCGCCTCGTGGATCTGTGCAAGCCTGTTCAGCGGAAGTACAACATGGCCGTCACTGTCGCAACAGGAAAGCACATGGACGCTATCGTCGTCGTCGACTCCAAGACTGGACAAGACTGCATCCAGTACCTTCGTGAGTCTCGCCTTGGCAGCGCGCAGTTTATCCCGCTGGACAAGATCCGCATCAAGCCGATCAACGAGCGTTTCCGAAACCTGGGCGGGAATATCAAGCTAGTGGTAGATGTCATCGAGTGCGATCCGGAAATCGAGCCGGCGCTTCTGTACGCTGTCGGCGACACCGTGGTGTGCGACTCGATCGACGTTGCTCGCGATCTATGTTTCAACCAGAACGAGAAGGTCAAGGCGGTGACGACGAACGGCATGGTGGTGAGTAAGAATGGCAGCATGACGGGCGGCAAGACCCACGGAGACGTCGCGCGTGCCGGACGATGGGACGAAAAGGAGATCGACGCGCTTCAGCAGCAGAAGGACGAGCTGAATGAGCAGCTCCACTCGCTGGAGAAGCACGGAGGCAGCTACTCGAAGATGCAGGCGCTCAAGACGCAAATGGAAGGCATGCAGAACCGGCTGCGCTACGCGAAAGCAGATCTCATCGCAACTGAGGCGAAGAAGCCCAAGATCCAGCAGCGCATCGATGAAGCGCAAGGTCGTATCGAGCAGACTATCAGGCCCGAGTTGCGCAAATTCGAGGCTGCCGTGGGGTCGCGGAGAAGTAAGATCGTGTCGCTGCAGAAGGAGATCCACAGCGTTGAAGACGAGCTGTTTGCGGACTTCAGCGAGCAAATGGGCGTCGACAGCATCCGTGTCTACGAGGAAACGGTGCTGAAGCGGAAGCAAAAACACATGGAGACGAGACGCAGAATCGCCGAGCACATGACGAAGCTCGAGGCGCAAATTGACTACCTCGAGGCGCAGGACTACGAGGTTCCACTGCAAGACGCGATCGAGAGAGCTGCCCACGAGAAGCAGCGCTTGAGGGATTTGGCGAAGCAGGAGCATTCTCTGGAGAGACGAATCGCGTCGCTTCTCGAGCAGAAGAAGAGCGAACTGACCCAGCTTGCGGCCATGTCGAGCAAGCTGGATGAACTGGAGGCGGAGCTGAAGGCGATTGGGAAGCGGAAAGCCAGGAGCGAGGAGAAGAAGGGGGTCATCCTGAAGAAAATCGCCTCCGATGAGACCACGCTGGATCGGCTGAAGGACAAGAAGAATGAGATCCTGAAGCGAGCGTCGCTGGATCAAGTGAAGATTCCTGTTCTCAGTGGCGATGAGAGCGACGATGTGGAGATGGAGGACGCGAGCAGCCCGAATGCTCCTTCTTCGACGACGGACAGCGTTGACAACATGGCGCAGCAGAGTTCGGAAGGGATGCTGACGAACCAAGCAGTGGAGCCGTACGCCAAGAGAGAGATCGATTTCTCGTCTTTGCCAGACCCTGTCGTTGTCGAGGACGAGCGGGAGTACGATCACATCAATGCGAGATACGAAGAGCGCATCAACGAAATGCTCTCGGAGCTGGAGCGAATGCAGCCGAACATGCGCGCGTTGGAGAAGTTCGATGAAATCCAAGATCGAATCACGAAGGAGGAGGACGAGCTCGAGCGCGTAAAGCAACGGTCGTTTGAAGCCGCGTCTGGGTTTGAAAAAGTGAAAGCGGCTCGCTTTGAGCGGTTCATGGAGGCTTTCAACCACATCTCCGGCGTCATCGACGCAACTTACAAGAAGCTGACGAAGAGCTCCAAGCATCCTCTGGGCGGCACTGCGTACTTGAACCTTGAGAACACGGAAGAGCCGTATCTGAACGGCATGAAGTACAGCGCGATGCCGCCGATGAAGCGCTTCCGAGAGATGGAGCAGCTGTCCGGCGGAGAGAAGACGGTCGCGGCGCTGGCGCTGCTGTTCGCGATCCACAACTACCGCCCGTCGCCGTTCTTCGTGCTGGACGAGGTCGACGCGGCGCTGGACAACGTGAACGTGAACAAAGTGTCGACGTACATTGCGAACTGCGACTTCCAGTGCGTCGTGATTTCGCTCAAGGACACCTTCTACGAGAAAGCGGACGCGCTCGTGGGGATCTGCAAAGACATCTCGCTCCAACGCTCCCAGTCGCTGACGCTGGATCTCACGAAGTACGACTAGCCTTACCTACCAGGTGGTAAAGAACTCTGTCTGTCTCGTTCTCGTTCTCGCTTGCAGTTCGCTTTGCGGCTGGTGTTCTGCTAATGGATCGAGCGTCTATTTGCAACCTCTTCAGATGTGGATGTGTTGCGTCGCTTCGGAAGGTTTGCTTGACTCGCACACTCTGACAATTCAGTCCTCACAGCTTTGTGTCATGCAGAACGAGCTCGCCTCCGCAGCTCCTTGCCGCGATCCTCGCGCAACCGCGACAACAGAGGCATCTTGCGCTCACAGCCAGCACGGTGACGGTCGCACGGAATCAAAGTCAGCGCCAGAGAAAGGGAGGTCGCTCGTCGAACAGGCGTATCTCGGCACTGGAGGCGCTGCAAAGGCAAGAAGTGCCGCCACCTCAAACGCCGCCACGAAGGCGATCTTGATTGAAAGCTTTCAGTCGCAAGAAGAGCTCAAGGTGCTCAGGGCGATCGTCGCGCGCGAGCAGGGACTCGACCAGCTGCTGGCGCACTGCAGCTCGTTCGAGGAAGACTGCAGCGTGGAGCTCTTGGAGACGATCGTGGCAGTGCGGCAGCTGAGCCTGGACGCGGTCGACGCGATCGCGGGCTGGCGGCGGCGCATGGTGCAGAAGCTCCCATTCTTGTGGCGCAACGTGAACTACGTGCTCAAGATGACGTGCGACCTGGACTTCCTGAGTCGGAGCCACTTGGCGATCGCCGCGATGGACGGCGTGCGGTTCGCGAAGCGTAACCCATTCTCGACGATCGGCGGACTCGACCAGAGTATGAGCGTGTTCTGGCAGCGCGAGCTCCCGGAGGAAGACGACCTGCCGGTGCTGCTCGACTCGACGTCGTTTGCTGCGAGCGTGAGTGTTGACTTGCCGTCCAAGATCCGCTTGGCCGAGCACTTCCTGCTGCTCGAAGAGAGGAAGTTCGGCAAACTGTCGAAAGCTGATGCGTCCAAAGTCGACCACCGCCTGGAGACGCTCGTGAGGAGCGAGGCCGAGTTTGCGACCAAGAGCCGATTCGGCAGCGTGGAAGCAGGAGATGAGTGAGCCGAATCGAAACCCATTCACGTGTCGCTGTATTGCTTTCGGGCTTGCTCACTTATGTTCCCAGAGTATTGATGAGCTCTGAGCGCCTAGATCCCCGGGCTCTCACTTGCGCGGCTGCGAAGCGGCAGCTCGGCGCCGGATCTCCTCCCAGCTCGTTGGCTTCGGCGCCGCGTCGTCGCTTGGCGGCGCGTCGAAGAAGTACTCGTCGTCGTCGTTGCGTGGCGGAGCTCCCGCGCCTCCTCTGGCGTGACGGCTGTCGGCTTCGTAGTGCGCGTACGGGTCGCGCGACAGCGGCGGCAGCTCACTGTCGCCCGCTTGGCCGAACTCCGAGGACGACGGTCGCTGGGACCCAAAGAAGAACGCGTTGCGGCCGGTGGGCTCGTCGGCGTCGAACGCTGGCTCAGACTGCTGCTGCTGCTGCTGCTGCTGGTCACGACCGGGACGGTTGACGTTGACTTTTAGGGATCGCCCGCCGTCGTTCTGGCCCTGGAACGTGACTTTAAATTCCGAGTCGCTGCTGCTCGACGGATCCGTCGCGGGCGTCTGGAACGGGTTGCGCGTGTAGCTCTCGTTCCAGGAGTCGCTGATGAACAGAGACAAGGCGTGAGATTCTTTCGTGAGGCATGGGGCAGGAGTGAGAGACTGGAGCGAGAGCACGTACTTGAAGGTGCCCTTCTGCTTCATCTGCTCCTTCACATCGAGCACAAACGCGTTCGTCGGCATCTTCTCTTGGAGACTGGAAGATGTCGACAAGCAGCAATATATCAGCGACATCCATGGCCAGGACTCGATACAAACACAAACACACGCCATAACAGATGGCATATCACAATCGCGTGCGAACGCCTCACATGCTCCTCGCGCGCGCCGCAAAGGGCGACTTGTCTTCGGGCAACGTCAGCAGCTCCGTGAAGAGACCCTGGCGGATGCTCAGCAAGCCGTACGTCATGCCGACGATGCCGCCAACTGCCGCCACAACACAATTGCAATACGTTAGCCACCATTCCCCGACGCAACACCACCACCGCAAGCGACTCATCACGCACTTCCAGCGGTCATAGCGCCGAGCGCGCGACGTCTGCCGCCAGTGAACTTCCAGACTGCAACACCGCCATCATAACGACATTCAAAATGAGAAAGCAGAGCGCAAGAAGAGCCTACGCCAGCGTATAGCAGAAGAGCTCACGCACATCCCGCGAATGCGCCGCCGCCGATCAGCGAGCCGACGAACGCGCGCTGCTTGCCCTTGGTCGCGTGGCGCTCGAGCACCTCCTTCTCCGCGTCCGTGCTGCGTGTGACAACAAGATACCAAAGTGAGTGGCTCGCATTCCGGCAGCCAACGGCCGCGCGAGCGAGCGCATGTGCAGAGACGTACTTGCCAATGACGACCTTCTGGTTCGTGGTCTGGAACTCGTTGCCCAGCAGGCGGATGGCGTCGTCCAGCGCCGCGTTGCCGAACGAGCCGCCCATGTTGCTGCTTGTCTTGTCTTCTTTCTGCGTCGCTTTCGCTCTTAAAAGCGAGCGAAAAATGGATTGGGAGCAAAAGGAGCCGCACAAAAATTGCTGCAAATGTGGCACTTCCGTTCGCTGAAAAGCGAACAATTGTTGTCCAATAAGGTGCGATGCCTGGCTTCTATTTGACCAATGAAACACAGCAACACATTTATTGACAACCATGAATGATGGTAGCAGCTCCTGGAATGACGGTGAGAGTCCGCATTGCCAACTTCGAGAATGGCAACAGCCGAAAGTCGGTCGGCTCCCATTATCGCGCAGCCACCTCACCCTCTCGCGAGCGCTGGTCTTACCCGCCGGACACTCAATCACGCACATGGAGCAGCCGCTGGGTCGCTGCGCTGCAGCTTACGTCGAATTCGCACGAGCGCGTGCAGCTACGAAGCTGGCGTCTCCGTCACCTGGAGCTGGAGACACTGGCGCAGGCGCAGGCGTGACGGTCGCTTTGCGGCTGAGGAGCGTCGATCGCGGGTGCTTCGCTGCCAGCTTCCGCTGCAAGATGTGCATACGCCGGCGTCGGCGCTTGCGCTCGTACATGTAGTTATCGTAGCCCACCTGGCCGAGCAGCATGATCATCTCGTCCTCGCCGGAGATCCAGAGGATGCGCCAGAGGATGCGGCAGAACCACGCGAGGATTGTCCAGAGCTGGCTCAGAAACGCCGACATGGCGTGGATCTCGACCGACTTGCCGAAGATATCGTCCTGGAACAAGATGACGTCCGTCGCCGTGATCTGGTCGAGCCAGAGGAAGTCGAGGAAGAACATCACTTGTATCGTGATGACGGCGACCGCAACCACGCTGGCGTACTGGATGCGGAAGCCCAGCCACGCGCGCGCTGTGGGCGTCAGCGCGTCGAGCGAGAGTAGCCAGTACATCCACATGAACGACGTGCCGAGCGTCAACACCTTGTGGTCCCATTGCAGGAAGCTCAGCGCGCACAGGACGCCGATCAGGATCTTCACGGTGAGGAACACAAAGTCGAACGACTTGAAGAGCTGGAGCACGAGCCGCACTTGGTGGCACGCGACGAATGTGCCACAGAAGATCGCAGTCCCGCCCGTCGAGAGCACGTGGAGTAAGTATTTGTTGCCAGTTGGGATGCTGAACCACGACGTGGTCCATGCGACAGAGAGGCACAAGAGACCGACGAAGCCGCAGCTGTACAGGATTGTGAGCAGCAGCAGGCGGCACACGCGACCTCGCTTGCTTCTTGTCAAGTCAGTGGCGTCGTCGCTGTCGGAGAAATCGCTGCCGCTGGGTCGTATTCGGCCGCGTGAAAGCCGAGCGAGGATCGTGTCGTCTGCAACAAACGCTCGAGGTACCTTGGAGTACTGGAGCTGCACGGTGAGCGAGAACGAGCCCGAGCCGCTGCCGAAGGGTTGTGGCTGTGGCGCTGGCACGATGCTCTCGACTAGTGTCGTGGTGACGGCGCTGCTGGCAAACCTGCTCGCTTTCTCGCGGAGCCGAACGTGGCACCGGTAGCTGACGCACTTTGTGTTCACAGCGAACAGGGTGCTGGTCGTCGGTTCGTTGTGGCGGCCAGTGGACGTGGCGCACTCCTTCAGCGCCGCACGCTTGCGGTACCAGAGTCGCGTGAAGAGCACGACCATGTTTATCATGCTGTTGAGCAGCATGTCGCGTGTCGTGATCACATTGTGCTGGTGCGAGTAGCGGAGCATCACGACGCGCTCGGACTCGTCCACGAAGCGGAAGAGCACGAGCGAGAAGAGCATGATGTGGCAGACGATATTGAACATCGAGGAGACCACGAGTGCCTTGAGGTCGCCAAGCTGCGCGTCTGCGATGATGCCCAGCTGGATCAGGTACGCGCCGTTGAGCAATGCAAGGATGCGCAGATCGTTCAGCAGGATCACGAAGCTCACAGCGAACATGAAGTTCGCGACCGAGAAGAACCAGAAGTCGTACGTGCGCACGAGCAGTCTCAGCATCTCGTAGCGGATCGCCAAGGTCGTGAAGACCATCCCGGGTAGCTGCAGAAGCACTGCGAGGACTGAGAGCCACCGGCCGTGCCTCGCGGGCATCGTCATGATCGCGAACGTCGTCAGGTTGCCGACGAGAAACATGAGCGAGAGCCAGAGCCGTCCTTTGTAGCTGACGCGGTTGATGGTGTTCATCTGGCTCGGCGTGAAGAGCAGGCTCTTCACGGTCTTCGTCGGGTCCAGGATCGGCAGTTCGCGCAGAGGCACGAGCTCGTAGACCACCGAGTCATTCGTTCCTGATGTCGATGGTGTGCTGCTGCTGACGCGAGGACCGCTGGCAGTCGACGGTGGAGAGAGCGAGCCTCGAGAGAGCGGAAGCACGAATGACGCATTGGTGGCTTTGGCCATATCTCCTCGGCAACCGACAGACGGACGAGCGGACGCACACTCGATCTGAGCGCTTTCATGCGCTTTCACGCTGCTCGAGTGGATGCGTATGGATGCGAGAAGGTGTCGCGTGCCTCAAAACCGTCCACACCAGCGCAGTGCAGCAAGGTGTATTTCGAGTGCGTCTACTCCTTGTCTGCCAATCTACTAATAAAGTGCTGCGAGTGTATTCATTTTGGCGGCGGCGAGAGGGAAACACACGTCCAGTACGTGGCGAGCTGAGGAAACCTGAGCGGATGCTGTAGCATCCCAGTCCGCCTCAAGTCTTTCAGTCTCGTCGCCGCTGTTAGCGCTCTCACGCGGTGCTGGAGTTCTCCGTTGGAGCACGCTCGCGTACTGACATGAGTGAGAGGCTCGGTATATCGATTTATCACGCAACCGTTTCTCATTTCCCACTACTCGCACTCGCTGTTCAGAAAATAGCTGGCCGATGTCGGGCGGATCAGGTCGCAGCAGAAGCCCCGTGCCGTTGACGGCTGACCTTCGCAGCTCCTCGAGCTCGTCATTGTTCGGGCGGTGGTCGCTGGTTGGCGATGGGCGATGCTGACGCGCCTCTATCCCCCCCGCCTCTCTCCAGCGATGACTTCTCACCAATCGTCTACGAGCTGGTCGCGGCGGAGGAGCTGCCGGCGCTGGACCTCACGACGACGATCAAGAGCAAGCTGCTCTCTCCGCAGACGCTGCACGCGTTCAACCACGCGATGTTCCGCCTGCGCCACGTCGTGACCATGATGTTCAACGTCGCCGAGAGCCTTGTGCTCGTCGTGTTCATGAACCCTGGCGGAGCTGGCTTCTGGCTCGCGCCGATCGTCACACTGCTCCAGTTCCCCGGCGTGGTCGTCATGACAGCGCCGATCCGCCACGAGATGGCGCTGTTGCTCATGCAGAGCTACGACTTCTGGTTCTTCTCGGTCGCGAACACGCTGGGGATCGGCTCGGCGGCGATCGCGATGCGCGACATCCGAGTCGTGCTGCTGCCGCTGCCGTGGATGCTGAGCCAGGACTGCATCCTCATCGACGCGCAGATCCGGGATCTGAGGCACGTGATCGGCGCCGCGGTGGTCACGATCCTCTTCTACACTCTGCTGCTCACCGCGACGATACTGCGGCTCACGGACGCGGCGCACGACGAAGTGCTCTTCGAGTACGCGAAAAGGAGCCACGCGATGACCACGCGCGACATTATGATGAACAGCCTCATGACCATGCTCGCGTTCTTCGCGCGCATGGGGTACCGCAAGTGGACCGGACACGTGCAACGAAGCCCAGCACAGACGCAGATAGTAGCAGGAGAGACTCCAAGGACGATCAAGTGCATCGGCTACCACTGCCGAGTGAAGCTCTGTCCAGTGCGACCGTCGCCGCGAAGCGAGGTGATCCTCTTTGAGACGTCACCGACAGCACACATTCCAGCGAGATCGACGAGGAGCAACAGCAGCAGGCACAATCTGGGCAGAACGTCAACGACTGAGGCGACCAGAGACCAGCAGCTCACGCAGTTGCTGCACTCGCGCGTGAACAAACGCTTCGACGCCAGAGACACCGTGCTGCCGCGTCTAGCCAGCTGCTTGCTGAGTCTGCACCATCATCGGGAGCAAAGCCGAGGAGTGACTCCAGCTCTCACCCCAAGAGAACACTCGCAGCAGCAACAGCAGTCTGTTCAACCACAGCAACACCAACGAGGCGTGCTGCTCTTCCTGCTGTACGCAACTGGATTCGCGGGGTTCGCGCTGCCTGCTGCCTACTCGCTCACCTTGATCTCACCAAGCGGCGGCGAAGGTGCGAGCAGTTCGCCGTTGCCAATCGCTGGATTCGCCGCGTCCTGCGTCTTCTGCGGCGCGTTCCTCGCGTTCTACCAGCGCGAGCTACTCATCTACCTCTGCAGATCGTTCAACTTCGCGTTCCTGTCACTGCAGATCACAGCCGCGCACGTGTGCGTGATGGACTTCTTCGCCTGGGACGCGCGCACTGCGCTCGTGGGCACGTCGTGGCTGTGGATCCACTGGGTCATGACGCTCGACGCGCTCACGCCTGCGATGCGCCGGGTGCTGGGCTTCCACCACTCGTACGCGGTGCCGGTGCTCATGGCATTCATCGCAGTGCAAGTCCGCATCGTGCTGGAGCTCACGTGGTGGAAGAGCCTCGACATTGTCGACCGACAGCTGCACTTTGGAGTGATCGCCGGACGCGAGATCCAGATGCACGTCGTGCCGTTCTTCCTCAGCCGCCTGCTGACTGTGTTTATCTGGAGCTGCCGACTACTCTGGCACATGCTCAAGCTGCGCGACGCGAACGAGCTGGTGATGGTGAGCGGCGAGGTGGAGTTTGCGTACGATCCGCATCGAGGCTCGGCAAGGAGCTCGGCGACCGGCGCGCGAGCCCAGAAGAGCGCGAGAAAGAGCAGAGGGCTGCTCAGGTGGGGTGCCGCGCTCTTGGGGTCCGGGAAGGTCGTGCCTTTCGCAGCAAAGAAGAGGACAAGGGAGCCGCGTCCATTGAGCGTCGCGCCTGGGAAGCCCTGAGAGCTGTCAGCGAGCTGCTCGTGTGGACCGTTTTGTGTGCTGCTGCGGTGATTACTATTGGGAGCTCGTTTGACAACATGAGCGCATTCTTATGCGAGTCAGAGTACAGAAGTCGCTCGAACCATGAGCGTGAAAACTACAGCTGGTTTAACGGAATTGTTTATGAACCGAAGCATCCGAACTCACAAATGTCTCTAGCACCGCTCAGTCTGCCTAGTCAAGCCAAGTGTATTCTGTCCGCAAACAGAGCACTCCGCCATACTGAAACCGAGCTCGTGTTTCTCTAAACCGACCCATCCGCGTCACGACGACCTTGAACTCTCTTCATTCTCCAAAACTCAGCTCTCCCCCCTCAAGCAGCACCAGCACCAGCAGCAGCGAGAAGAGCCATGGCGACGCCTTCCAACCCGACGGAGAAGATCCCCCCACCGCAGCTCAAGGTATGTGTATCTGTCTGTTTGTCTCAGCCTCAGCCTCGCCCTCTCCTTCTCTCTATGTCTATAGCGCTGCGCAAGAGTGTGGCTGGTGCATCGAGCGACTGACTGACGGACAACCAAACGCGTGCGTGGCAGGCGATCTTGGGACCGAACCCGACGACAACGCGCGGCGCGCCGACCGTGCTGAGCGTGCACCCGAAGGAGCCCAAGATCATCTACTGCAGCGGCAAGCTCGTGATCGTGCGCAACCTGGACGACCCGACCGACACGTTCGTGTACCGCGGCCACAACGAGCAGACGACGGTCGCCAAGTTCTCGCCGAGCGGCTACTGGGTCGCGTCCGGCGACGTCTCGGGCAAAGTGCGCGTTTGGTACGATCTATGTGTTGCGATAGGCATGGGGGGTGCTGTCTCGTTGCTTTCGTGCGGCTGACTGTGTGTGTGCAATGCGTGCTGCAGGTCTTACGACAACCCAGAGCACACGCTCAAAATCGAAGTGCCGGTGTTCGCGGGCGAGATCAAGGACATTGCGTGGGACCCGGAGAGCAAGCGCATCGTCGCCGTGGGCGATGGCCGCGCGATGATGGCGCGCGTGTTCATGTGGGACACGGGCAACAGCCTCGGCGAGATCGTGGGCCACCAGAAGCGCATCCTGAGCGTCGACTACAAGCCCACGCGTCCGTTCCGCATCATGACTGCGAGCGAGGACTTCAACGTGTGCGTGTACGAAGGCCCGCCGTTCAAGTTCAAGCAGAACAACAACAACCTGCACTCGAACTTCGTCAATTGCGTGCGCTACTCGCCCGACGGCGAGTTCGCCGTGAGTGTCGGCTCGGACAAGCTCATGTGTCTGTACGACGGCAAGACGGGCGACCTTATCGACAAGTTCCCGCCCGCGCACCAGGCGTCGATCTACTCGGTGGCGTGGAGCCCGGACGGCAAGCAGCTGCTCACGTCGTCGGCGGACAAGACGGTGCTGCTCTGGGACGTGGCGACCAGGGCTGTGCTGACCACGTTCACGTTCTCGGACAAGCCGCAGGTGAAGGACATGCAGGTGAGCGTGGTGTGGCACAAGGACCACCTCGTGTCGCTCAGCCTGTCGGGCGATCTCAACTACTTGGATCTGGGGAACCCGTCGAAGCCGAAGAAGATTGTGCAGGCGCATCAAGTGAGCATCCTGTCGCTCACGGTCGACCCGGCGCGCGACCTGATCCTCACGGGCAGCTACGACGGCGTCGTGTGCTCGTGGAAGTCCAAGCTCGCGTCCGTGCTGGGCGGCAACGCGCACAGCGGCAAGATCGCGGGCATCGACGCGAACGCGGGGCAGATCGCCAGCGTCGCCTGGGACGACCACATCCGCTTCGCCGACGGCGTGGAGTACAGCGTGAGCACGGCGCTGAACGCGCAGCCGACGGGCGTGGCGTTGGGGCCGAGTAGCTCGCCGGTCGCGGTCGTGAGCTCGAACAAGGGCGTGAAGCTGCTCGTGGACCAGCGCGTGGTGTTTGAGACCCCCGAGTTCGCGTGGACGCCGAGCTGCGTGGCGATCTCGCCGTCGGGCGACCTCGTCGCCGTCGGCTCGCAGGAGGACAAGAAGATCCACTTGTTCGACGTCGTGAACAACACGCTGCAAGAGAGTGGTGAGATCGTGGGCCACCTCGGCGCGCTCACGAGCGTCGCGTTCTCGCCGGACGGCACGCTGCTCGCCGCAGGCGACGCGTACCGCGAAGTGCGCGTGTGGGACGTGGCGTCGCGCACGGCCAAGGTGCAGGGCCAGTGGGTCTTCCACTCGACCCGCGTGACGAGCGTCGCGTGGTCGCCGAGCGGTAAGTTCGTTGCGAGCAGCTCGCTCGACGAGCGCATCTACATCTGGAACGTGGAGAGCCCGATGTCGAAATCGAGCTTCGACTTTGCGCACAAGGACGGCGTAACCGCTGTGCGCTTCATCGCGGAGGACCAGATCGTGTCGGTCGGCAACGACGCGTGCGTCAACTTCTGGCAGCTGCCGTAAGTTGCAAATGAAGAGCTACGCAGAGACGGATGGATAGATCGGCTGTACGTGCAGTCGTGAAGAGAGAGAGAGAGAG
>JAADWH010000370.1:0-24839 GCA_023335995.1 Globisporangium nagaii
GGCGGACGTGACGAGCGGCGACCAGCTCGTGGACGGGCTTGTGTACGTGGGCACGCAGTGCTTGGTACAGGACGGCACGGCGCTGTCGTTCAAGACCGTGACGAGCACGAGCAGCTGCCTGGTGCTGCAGGCGACGTACACACTCGACACGAGCGATCTCGGCTCGGACGACGACTAGGTGAGGAGAATTTGAGTTATCGATGTGGTTGGTTTGGGTATCGAAGTCGGTTGTTTTGCTGTGAACGGAAGTCCATCGCCTTCATGAGGTTGTTATAAATGAAGCTGTGGTCCTCTCGCAGTCGGCGGTTGGTAAGGTTCCTGGATCGCTGCACGCTCTTACTGCACGCTCTTGCTGTCGCTGGACGAACAGCGACGTTGCGCCTGGAAGCAGTCGGCGTTGCAGGCATGCGAGAATCTCGCAGCGACGGTTGTGTCGGCTTGCTTTGGAATCAAGAACGATTTCTGAGAGATGGGTGTCCCACCTCGCAATACGGCTGCATCTGAACAACAGGCAAGTTATCGGGTGTAAAAACGCATCAATGGCGTGCTTTGTGATCGGTAGCTAGGTTTATGCTCACTTGGTATCTCCAGAGGTGATAATAACTGTGCGTACGTAATCAAAAAAGCTTCAGACCAAATATGCTCATAATACTGGTCCTTCAGAGTGAGTGAAGGTCTGTCTGATGAAGATTTTCTTCGAACCCTTCTTCGCGTTTTCCCCCTCGGCGCTTCTATACAAACGCCAAGTCAAACGCCAGCTCATTCCAGAAAAGCACGCGAGACAGCAGCAACAAGCTATGGCAGCGACAGACGACTACCGCGTGCGCGCCGAACTGCTGGGCCACGAAGGCGCGGTGCGTGCTGCGCTGCTTTGTGTGCGTATGTGTGTGCGTGGTGTCATACCCATCTCACGCGTGTGTGTGGCTTTCTCTCTCTCTTCTGTGTGAGCAGGTGCGCTCGATCAGCGTGCTGGAGAACGATGTGGTGCTCACCGGCGCGATGGACTCGGTCGCGCGGTGCTGGATCCCGGAAGCGGCGAGCGCAGGAGGGGAGGGCGGCAGCTCTGCCGCGTACGTGTCGCTCGAGTCGGCGACGATCTACGACCACGAGCACTGGGTGACGGCGTCGGTGAAGCTCCCGGCGGGGACGGTGCCGGAGTGTCCCGCGGGCGGGTTCGCCACGGGCAGCATGGACAAGAAGATCCGCATCTACAGCGGCGACGGTGTGCGCGTCGCGATTCTCGCGGGCCATGAAGGCGGCGTGATCTCGCTCGCGCTGTCGTCGTGCGGGAAGTACCTGCTGTCGGGAAGCTGGGACGGCACTGCGCGCGCGTGGGATGTGCAGACGAAAGAGTGCGCGCACATACTGCCAGAGCACGAGAACGGCGTGTGCGTGCTGGGGCTGCCGAACGGGACGATCGTGACGGGATCGACGGGCCGACAAGTGGGCAACGCGGTCGTGGACTTCAAACTGCGCTTCTGGACGAACTTCGCGCTCACAAAGACGGTGGCGGACCACAGCGGACCGATTCGCCAGCTCGCGCTGGTGCCAGATATCGGCTTCGTGTCGTGCTCGAACGACGGGTTCGTCCATTGATCGGGTTTTGTGCGTTTGCCGAGTGGTGCGTGCGCGGGAAAGGACTGATTCACATGGTTGTTTGATTGCATCCAGCTCGATTAAAGTGCGGACGCTGGACGGCGATGTCGTCGCGTCCATGGAGCACCCGCTGAACGCTGAAGGGAAGCCGGGCTTCGTGCTTGGCGTCGCTGTGCTGCCAAACGGCCGCATCGTGTCTGCGAGCGAAGACTGCACCGCGCGCGTGTGGAGCGTGGACGGGACTCTGCTCCAGACAATTGAGCATCCGAGCGGGCTGTGGTGCGTCGCGAGCCTTGAGAATGGCGATTTCATCACCGGCTGCGACGACAAGATCGCTCGCATCTTCACTGCCGACGAGGCAAAGGTGTCCCCGGACGCGGTTGCCTCGTTCGAGCACGCCGTCCACGAGGCGCGGCTGGTTCGTGAGCGCGGACCGAGCGGTGTCGAGATCGATAAGCTTCCAGACTACGATCGCCGCATCCAAGTGACTGGGAAGTCCGACGGGCAGATCCAAATGTTCAAGAAGGGCTCGAAAGCGTGGGCTTGCCAGTGGAGCGGGCCATCGAAGACGTGGCTCGATGTGCGTATTGGCTGCTCCAAGCTGGGACTAGATTTGCGTGCAAGCCATCGGTCGCTCACAACTTTATTGTTCTCCTGTGTATGTTGTAGATCGGCGAGGTCACTGGAACCGGAGGTGGCGGTGGCGTCGTGGATGGCACAGCGTACGACATGGTTATCCCTGTCGAGATCGAGCTGCCGAGTGGGTTGAAGAAGCTGGAGATCGGGTACAACCAAGGCGAGAACCCGTTCATGGTGGCGCAGGAGTTCATCGACAAGCACATGCTCGATCAGGGATACCTCCGCGAGATCGCGGACTACATCACCCAGCGCGCGAGTGACTACAAGCCGCCAGTTTTGGGAAACAACGAGGCAATCGACATCGACATGGACGCACCTTCCGGCTCTGCGAACTCGAGCACGGCTGTCCCTGCGTTCAAATACTTCCCTGTGGTACGAAGAGTGGCTGTGCTTTTGTTGTATCGTGATGCGGGACGGTTGTCTCAGGCTCGCTCACTTGCTTGTTGCGGTTGCAGGCTGGCTACAACACCTTTGAAGCAACCAAGATCGGCAAACTGATGAGCACGCTCCGGCAGTACAACGAGAAGCTGCAGTCCAGCGAGGTAAGAAGAGTCGGCGTGTTGGATTCTGCGTGGAAAAATCAGGTTCGCAGGCTAACATCTCGGACTGCATTGTGGTTGCAGAGCGAGAGCGGCAAAGTGGTTCTGTCCGACCCAGACCTCATCGCGCTGGAGCAAATCGTCAGCGTCGTGCAGGAAACCGCGTTTTACCACTCCAGCTCCTTTTCCGCCTCGGAGATCAGAGTGCTGAAGAAGCTCGTCCTCCAGTGGCCAGCCGAGCTGGTGTTCCCCGCGCTGGACTTGCTGCGATTGGTGCTCGTCCACCCTCAGGGTCCAGGTGCGATCGGCGAACCCGCTCTGGGAGAACTGGTGGGTCGAATGCTCCATTTGGGCTTGCAGTCGAAGGGCGAGAACGGAGAAGAGCTTCCCGTTGCGACTCGGATGCTCGCGCTCCGAGTCCTCGCGAACATGTTCCTGCAAGAAACCGGTCGCAAGGCTGTGCTTGCGCGGAAGAGCGAGGTATGTGCGGCGATCTGCTTTTCGATGGTCTGTCGGACAGGATATTCCGACCGATCATTGATGTGTGTTGTGTTTCGCAGGTGTTGGCAAAGCTCCAAGAGTTCGTTCTCTTCCGCCAGAAAACCGTCGCATTGAGCCTGGCCACGGTGCTGCTGAAGTGAGTGTTTGCGTTCTGCCGAGTTGCAAAGTCGTGGAATTCGACAACTGACGTCTTGCTTCTCTGGTGCAGCTTTGCGCGCTTACACATCGAGAGCCCGAAAGCGCTGAGTCAGGACGACGTCGTCACGATCGGCTCCGTCGCCGCTGCGCTGCTCAACGGATCGTTCTCGATCGAGGAGCTTGGCGATGACACAATTCTTCGCGCGTTGGTTGCGATCGGGACGCTGGTACGATACTCGCCTTTGCGTGCAGGTGGTGGCTCGTATGCTTTTTCGTGCGTGGTTGCTGACAATGGCTTGATACTTATTTGCAGGCGCTTGGAGCGTACCCCGAGTCGAAGCAGGTGCAAGCTGTTCACCTAAACATTTTCCTTGGTGTGAAAGGAGCGTCCATAACCTCTCAGCCCGTGAAGGAGTGCCTCGACGAGCTGCAGCTTGTTCTGTCGGTACGTTGAGCCAGCGGCGCATGCCAAGTTCAGACGTCGTTCGTGTGCTGACATGCTTTGCTTTTGCTGTCTGCAGTAGTCAGAAGACAGCACGGAGCGCGATAGCCCCCATCCAGTTTGTGTACTAAAGCCCAAGGCGTAACAAAGAAGAGAAACAAACGACGGTGTTTGGCAGCGAGTGTTGATCTTGGAAGCAGGACTTTGCATTGGATCTGTCTGGTTTGCTGCTGCTTCACCTCTCACTCTCCTTCGAGTGGGATCGATCGATTGACGCCTCCAGCAGCGTTCACTGTTTTCTTCTTCTTGGTGTGTGAGATGCAGCGTGAGGTGTCTGGGTGCTGGCTGGGTGTTCTTCGCGGCCCTTGAGGTTTGCTCGGTCGGGCAGCTTCATTTGATTGACTCGGATGCAGCTAAATACTTACTACGCATTTGTACACACACGCAAGCAGCAACGGGGAATCGAATGGCGGAGGATGGACGCGGTCGGGTCTGGATGTGAAAGATGCAGCGGTGATTTTTGTGGGCTGGACCGGAGGGTTTGCTTGCTTTTTGTCGCGTTTTCAGGAGGTGTGCAAGACGCAAGAGGTGTGTGACGCAGATGCACGATGGTGGTTGAGAGAGAGAGACAGTGAGACGGTCGCTCCAAGTTGCGAAGACTCGAAGCAGACTGGCTCGCTCGCTCACGGAGCAGTGTAGCTGCCGGTAGTGGCTCTTCCAACGGAGCCCACCATGAGGTCGCGGAAGCGAACGCGGAGCGGCGACGACACGTCCAGGCTTCGACGGCAAAAGTACTCCAGAGACGAAGCCGTCGCGTTCCACGATGGCGACGACGACGAGTGCGAGTGGTTCGAGCCCGAGTCGCCTGCGCCAGTGGACCCGGATCGCGATCTGGCTCGGCTTCCGAGCGAGCGCAGCGACGCTGGCCGAGGGATGGAGATTGACTCGCTGCGGCTCGACCCAGGCGCGGATGGAATGCCGAACATGGTCGGGTAATCCAGCTTGAGCGCGCTCGCGTCTCGACCCAGCGAGAACGATTTCGCTCGCTTCGCCAACGGCCGCACGCGACACGTGCCGATCGCAGTGTCGTCCATGCACTTGCGTTTCCGGCGGTCGTTGAAGTCGAGCGGCTCGGAGCGGCCGCAGGAAAACAGGAACCCGTCCGGCGCCGGCGGAGTGAGACCCATCCGCGGCGGCGGCGCAGAGAAGCTTCGCATCGGCACGGGGCACCACTCCCTCAGCTCGCCATCATCGTCGTCGTCGCTGTCCTCACCGTCCAGTTCTCTCGACTGGAGCAGTGCCGCGACAGGGTTTGGCGGTCGCAGCTCGGCGATCGACGAAGGCGGGGACGCGCCGAATGTGATGCGCCGGTTGTTTGTGTTGCTGCTGTTGGTCTCGAACGACGCCAGCGACGTGAACTTGGTCTCGCCGGCGCTCTCTTGCTCGTCGAACTCGAAGATCATCTCTTCCTCGACACCGTCATCTTCGTGGCTGTGGTCGTCGCTCCCATTCATGAGAGTCTGGGGATTCTCGTGCTTGTGATGGATGTGTGTGATTGCCAGCGCGGATTGCCCTGTGGTGAATAGACATGGAGCGACGCAAGATGAGTTACGACTGGTGCACTAGCATGAAGACGAGCACGAGGACGAGGAGCGACGGGTGTCCAACGGACCTTGAGGTACGCTACTGACGACAGCAGTGGGTTGTTTGTTGATTGTTGGCACTGCTGCTTACGGAAAGACGGATTCCAGGTGACGCTGCCACGCTGGAGATGAATGGCAGGATGCACGGACGACTGGTGATTGATGATTGACGGACGGACGGACGGACGGACGCAGACACAGAGACACTTGGCGCTTTGCTTCAGCGAGACGAAGAAGAAGCAGCAGTAGGAAAGGGGGAAAAGCTGGGGGTTCTCGACACGCGGCGGTTCGGATAGGCTGCAGCGACATGATCACGCAAAAGAAGAGCAGCACCACGAGAGTGAGTCACACGCAAAGCCACTCACAAGCTCTTGAGAGCGCGCCGCGCTTCCGTTTACGAAGGCAGCGCCGATACACGACACTCCTACAAACGCCAGCGGAACGAGCGAGCGACGTACCGAAGACGCGGGTGCGATGGGTCTTCAGCCGCAACAGACGCACACAGCGAGCGAGAGAGCGGACGGGCGGGCGGACGGATGAGCTGAGCTCTGCTGGGCGAGCGAGCGAGCGAGCGAGGGGATGCGGGCGGGCGGGAGGGCGAGGCGAGCGAGAGAAGGATGGCGGCGCTCAGCCCAAATAGATAAATGAGCGTCGTTGTTCTGCTCGCTCGCTTACATTCCTCGATTTTCCAGGAAACGTAAACCTAACTTTCAGTTACAAGTCGAGCTTTTCCTCACTTTTAGACAACAGCCAGCTGACCTCTCGGCGAGGCAATCCGCGTTGCGCTGCCAAGCTGCCTGCGCTGCTGGTTGTGGAAGAGCGGGCTTCTTCAGATAAGCTCGCTGGCACGACCTTTTGCGCGCCGTGCTTTTGCGTTTCACGCCTGGGAGGAGCCCCCAGGCACAAAATTAGCGCATCTGAGCCGAGCTCGCGAGCTCGGGGTTCGCACAAGCGAGCCCATGAAATGATGGCTCGCTGTCACGTTGGAGAAGCTTATCCACCAGATAACTCTCGTCCGGCACGAACTTCAGCCGTCCATACAAAAACGATTCGTTCTTGTGACGCCACGAACATGAGCGCTGGAGGTTTTCACGAAATCTGGAGATTTCGTGGATTTCGGCCGCTTTGCGCGAGTGCGAGTAATTTGTCACTACCGAGAACAGCTCCTTGCGAAGATCCTGAGAAGCTCGCGGAAAACTTCACTCACGCGCTCGCTCTGCCTCTCGGACCATAACTCTCGCGCAGTCACGAGGCGCCAGCCATCCAGCCATGCTCGTGCGACTGCTCTTGCGGCGTCCGCGACCGCAAGCAGCATGCCTCTCGAGATCTTGGAAAGAACAGAACCGCAGCGAGAAGCGAAGAAACGTGCTGCTGGAAAGATTGCGCCGCACGACTCGAAGTTTGTATGGGAAACGTGCGCAAACCCTGATTGCCTGTCTTATCCGAGCAGTCTTTCTTGCTGTTGCACATCTCTTGAGACCAGTCGATTCGGGATGGCGCCAAGCCCGGCCGTTTTGCGGTGGGTTTCGCCGCGAGCAGCGTGTGAATTGGAGCTGTTCTCGCGGGGCAGTCGAGCCGGCTTGCGCTCGCTGTCGCGCGAACCACCGAGCTCGCACCGCAGCATGCACTTTCCACTCCGAGCCACGCGCTGCCTCCGAGCGGAAGGGTGTTCGCCAACTGCCGCTGCTTTGCTTTAACAGTTTGCGGGCTGCCTTCCGACAAGCGATCCAAGTGCATAGCGGATGGCATGATTGTGCAGTAGATGGAGACTCTTAGCTCAGCAGCAGAGTAGACTGGTGATCGCAGCAGCCTGTTTGCTTGGACGAACGCATGGCAGCAGCTTGCGCGACAGCGCAAAAGAAATCAGCGCACCAAATTGTGATGACACGTTTGTGACGCAGATCTTTGTGGAGAAAGTTCTCCAAACGCGCGCTCCTCATTGGCTCCGATCGCTGCAGTTTTGAGGAAAGAGCGGTCGAGGAACACGCTTCCTGAATATTCTGATAAAACGGAAAATTTACTGATGCGTTTCCTAAAATGTCCATCGTTTTATTCGGAGCACGAAAGGGCGTGCGCCAACACCACCACCACCACCACCACTCCTAGCAGCAAAGCAGCCAAGTCGCAGCACGCGGCAATGACGGAGATCTCCGTGCGCCTCGGCCGCGTGCAAAGCCTACAGGAGCACTTCCAGATCGCGACGCCGCACGGGATCCTCACCAAGTCGCTCTACGACGGCGTGCGCGGCTGCTGCTTCAGCGTGCACCTGCAGCATTCCTCCAAGCAGCCCGCCTCGCTCTCGCACCTGGTCTTCCGCAATTTCTACACTGCAGCGCTGCGGCTCGTGCAAATCAACTCCGACGGTTCCTCGACGGTCCTGCTGGACGAGTACCCGCTCATGCAGCACATCCACTGCGAGGACGACGCGCAGAACTGGCATACGCTGCAGCTCGACAAGGTAGCCAAAGCTAGGACACGCCTCACGGGTGTCACTGGATATCTAGGACTGACAGTCTACCAGCACGCTAACGCTGACGCGGATTGTTCTGGCTGTGTGGCTTCTGCAGCTGCAAGCACAGATCGACATGAGCACGCTCGAGAGTTTCTTCTTCTACCTCTTCCAGCCGTCGCCGCTGTGGGAAAAGTGGGAGCTCCAGCACCTCAAGTTCTACGCAGTGCGTCCAGTCTCATCAGCGGACGCTCCACAGCAGCAGCAGCCTCCAGCAAAGCCGATCAGCGACAGCCTCGGATACAAGCTCAGAGCCAGCGGCGCACCAAGTCCGACCAGCAGGACGTCTGCCGCCACCGACCCGCGTAGCAATAGCCTAAACGGCAGCGCCAGCCATCTCCAAGGCGCCAGCCACTCTGCCGCCGAGAGTCGGTTGATGAAGCGACCGTCGCGCATGGCACTCGTCGCCTGCGTCGAGTCCAAGGACGTGCAGGAGAACGCAGCGCAGTGCCTCGCGCTCGTCGAGCGCCTTCGAGCGTTGTTGCACACTTCTAGCCAGCCTTGAGAAAGACACGAGGAGGATGGATGAATGCAGGACTCTCGCTAATGTATTGCATGCCTTCGGCTTGCTCAGAGCAAACTCTTCCTGGCCACTGCCTTGAGCTGCGCGATCTCGCGTCGCCGCTCACGATAGATCGCGGGCGACACGATCTCAGTGAGAAAGAGCGAGCACGCGTCGTTCGCCGCCACTTGCACAATGTTCTCGAACCTCAAGCCGTGCACCTGCTTGGGGACCCAGAGGTCTCGAGTGCGCTGCGCCTGCTGCTTGGGCTTCTTGTTGTTGTTATTGCTTGTACCGCCCGCCTGCGCTAATGCACCGCGCGAATCTCGGCCCCAGGCGAACACCTTGCCCTGCCTGGTCACTGCGAGCGTGTGCGTGTTGCCGCACACGAGCTGCCGCATCTCCAGACCTGTGAGCGTGATAATCGGCGTCGGCCGATCGACGAACCGGTACGCTGTGTCTGTGAGCGCTTCGTAGCCGTCGTCAAAGACGTCGCTCGCCGACGGACCCACGCCTAGCCGTCCATTCTGTCCATTCCCCCATGCATATGTGGTGCCGCCGGGACGAATCTCGAACGAAACCTGCGCCAGCAGCTCGTAGTTTGAACCTTCTTTGCTCAGCAGCGGCATGTACTTTTGACAGAGCGACATGTGACTCGACGCTCGAAGTCGCGCGCCTTCGTCATTTGAGATCATCGCGACGAGCGTGTCGTTCAGACGCGTCTCGCTAGACTCTGATGGAGACAGCGAGAGGTGAAAGATCGGCGCACCTTTCGTTTCGCCGTCCATCTCGACGGACTCGGGGTCCTGGATGAGGATCACGCCCGCCGCACCGTTCGCTAGAGCGCACTCCACTCGAGCGCTCAATGTGTCGACGCGCTGGAAGCACCGCGTGGTCCACATCGGCCGCGACACGAACCGCGAGGACACCGAACGGTGCATCGTGGCGGAAACGGCGCTGTCTTCGATTGGCGCGAGCATGAGCTCCAGGAGCTCGTGGAACGCCAGCTGCTTGCGGCTGTGTGGCGACTGCGTCCAGCCTTCTTGGACAGCCACAGCGTACTTGTTTATCATGAAGACGGGGATGTAGACGCCCGAGTCGTCGTCAAACTGGAGCTCGAACGGCTCGACGTCAAACAGATCGAGCACGACGAGGCACGCGAGCACGCCAGACTCCTGAGCCGCGAGCACGCGGGCTGTCATTTCGTTCACAATCGCGGCGCTCAGATCCTCTCGGTCGTCTTCATTGTCGGCCACACCATGTTGCCGACCAAGACACGCTTCGTCGAACTCCAGGATGAACAAGCTGTTCTCGTCCGTGACGATCGACGCTTTCTTCTTCTTCATGCGCTGGATCTTGGTGAGCTTGGCGTCCTCCATGCCCGGGTGAAATGCGTGGATCGCGAAGCCCCGCTTGGTTGTCGCCTTGGCTGCCGTGCTCGAGCCGCAGACCTTGAACTCGACCACCGCCGGCTCGACGTACCCTTCAGCTTGCTCCGTCTCGACACGCTGCTCGGTCTCCGACGGCGAGATCGACTCGGGCGGCAGCAGGAACTGCACGTAGAAGCCCGCGGGTTTGCCTCTGGGGAACACGACGAAGCGGTCGTCCACGTGCCCAAACAACCACGTGTTGAGCAGCTTCTCGTAGCTGTAGCCGTGGTTCTGGCGGTACGAGAGCGGCCGCAGCTGCTGGATGCGCGCATCGAAGCGACCGACTTGCTCCACTGAGAGCGCGTACGGCTGCACGCGCTTGTTCCAGACCGATTGGACGCCAACTTGACCAGACTGTCCTTGCTGGTGCTGTTCTCCGCTTGTCCCGTCAATTTGCTCCTTCTCTTCGCCATCTGGATCGGATCTCGCATCCTGATCGTCCTCGAGATCGTCGACGTCAAACTCGACGACCGTGCACGTCCACAGGCGCGATTCGCCCGCAAACAGCATCTCGATGGCTTCGAGCGAGCACGAGTACGCGGCGCAAGCCAAGTAGAAGCCGCTCTTGGCCACGCCAAAGCCGTCGTCTGATGACTGCTGCTGCTGCTGCTGCTGCTGCTCAACCAGCGCACTGCTGTCGTCAGTTTCAGGCTGGCTGAGGCTCAACGGATCACGAGGCCGCGACTCAGTTGCTCCGGCTACTGGCACAGCCAAGTTCATCCACACACTGCTGCCTTCTGCGACGATGTGGTGGTCGCCGACGCTCAGCTGTCGGAGTCTCAGATCCTTCACGCGCTCTTTCTCCACAGGCACGAACGCGTGCTCCGTGTCGCGACCGCGTCGCTTGCCCCAGTTGCCCCACTCGAACACGCGGCCGTCTCCTGTGAGCGCCACTGAGTGGTTCTTACGACAACAGATCTGCACGATTGCGTCATTGCTGAGCGCCAGCACGGGCTCTGGCTGCGACAAGAACGTGTACGCCGAGTTGAGCATGTGCAAGTCCACGAACGCGACCTGGAACGCCGGGTGCGCGTCGCCGTGACCCAGTTGACCCTCCGACGCCTCGCCCCACGTGAACACGTCTCCGTCCTGGCTCAGCGCCATGCTGTAGTAGTCTCCACAGCAGATCTGCTGGACTGGGATCGGGTCGGCGTGCTGAGCTACAGAGCCCTGGAAGTACAGCAGCTGCGTCGGCGACGCCAGGAACTCGGACTCCCGGCCGTCGCGCTCGTCAAAGTGTGTTGCATAGGTCGCTCGGCCCTCGGTGCGCGCTTCGAGAGTTTCGGGCGAGCCATGACCGAGTTGTCCGTGATCGTTGAACCCCCACGAGTACACCATGCCGGCGTCTGTGAGCGCAAGCGCATGGCGAAGCCCGCAGGCGAGCTGAGTGACTGCCTCGCTGTCCTTGAACCTGTGGGCTAGTCGCGTGGGGGTCAGCTGGAACAGACTCGCACTGGCACGACCCTCGTGCTCGCCAGCAAAGCCACCACTGCCCTGGTAGACACAGGGTAGACACCGTCCCCATGCAAAGAGCGTCTGGCGATCGTCTCCGAGCGCCAGCGCGCAGGTTTGTGACGCTGCAACGGAGCAAATGCGCACATTGAGGAACTTGAACGTCTCGACGAGCTTCAGCGGCGACATCGCAGGCGTGTGCACTGCCAGCCCCGGATGGTTCTTGATCGCAGCGCCGCCACTTGAGTCCACGCTCTTGGTTGGCCGTGGGACGCACGCGCCGGACCCTGCGACGAAGAGCCCGCCGTTAAACGCCTCGCGCTCGGCGTCGGCGTGGTACTCGAGCACCTTGGCGAACTGGAACTGCCGCAAGTAGCTCTGCAGCGTTGCCGCTGACGCGTGGCGCTGCCGGATGCGATCTTCCTTGTGCTGCTCCAGCAGCGAGCGCGAGCGTCGCCGACGCCACGTGCTCTGGATCAGGATGATCGCACTGAGCGCGCGCTTGTGCGCTCGACCTTCGAACGTGACGTAGTTCTTGAGCAGCGAGTGGTACAAACGCTCTTGCTGACCAAGCACGGAGCGGTAGCTCGGTGGGAACGCCACGCCGGCGCTCAGCGAGCTCAGCGGCGAGAACGTGAACGGATTCCGGAGCTCTTCCGCCACGAAGAGAGCGAGAAACCGCTGGATCACGGACTTGGACGCGACGAACTGAACGAACTCGAGCTCGGAGATGCCGCCCTGCACGAAGTTGGAGTCATCTCTGCCGCTGCTGACTCGTTTGGGACTCGCTGCAGCCTTTGACAGCTTGGATGGCGAGGCTGGAACCGCGGTAGCGCCTTGCGGGTTACCATGGCTGTCTGGATGGCTCTGTGGATGCCGCTTACGAGCCTCGAGAGCGTCGCTCACACACGTCGCTGCCAGTTGTCTCGTGAGCGCGGCGATGCGGATTCCGTGGCGCTCCCAAACGTCGCCAACGCCGACTGAGACCTTGGCGACACCTCGCATGACACAGAGGAAGAGCTGCACCAGGTCGGTCTCCTTGAAGCACTTTTGATACGAAGCGCTCTTACTGCCAGCGGCTGTGTGGTGGTGGTGACGCGCACTTAGCGCTGGGTCGTGGAAGAGCTCCATGAGCACGCGCACCTTGTCGTCAAAGCCCCAGATCGCGCGCGACACGACCGCAAAACCTGCGAGGAACTCCATCGCGTACAGCTTGCTGCTGGCGCTCGTAGTACCTTTGCAGGTGTGGAAGACGTGCTCCAGGTACATCTCGATCATCCTCGTGTCCATACGGTCGCCCTTCGCTGGCGGTACAGGCCTGAACGGCACCGGCGCATAGCGGATGATTGGCGATGCTGGGCTCGGAGGCGTCATGATGTCGTGGCGCTCGGGCATCGACGGCTGGTGCAACGCTGTGGGCGGCGTGCCATTCTGCAGCCACGCGACAAACTCGGCAAAGCTCAGCGAGCTTGTGGTCGCGCGCTGGTCGAGCTTCTTCTTGAGCGTGAGCGCGTCTCGGACCGTGAACCACTGCGCCAGCGGTGCCAAATGCGGCCACACGGCGACGTCCGTGCTCGCGTAGTGGATGCCGCACTGCAGCGTGTGCCAGGATAGCGGCGACGCTGGCGCGATGCGCGAGTGCTCGGCTCCCATCGCGCTATTGCAGCAGACTCGGACTCGGAATGCCTGCGAGTCGTCAAAGATCGACGAGCGATCTGGAAGAGACGCGACACTGCTTGAAACGGGTGCACGTTCCGGATATAGGGCGGTCTGCCACGATGGACTTGAGCTTGCAGCGAGCACCCTCGCGCCGACGTGCTAACTAACTGACAAGAGCACGATATGCACGCGCTCAACTTCGGGAGCGCGAGCGATGCGTCGAACAAGTCCAAGACTGAGATCTCGGCGGGACACAACCTGCGCAAGCTCTACGACACGCTCCTGACTGACGCACCGGCAGCAGGCGAGGAGACCCAGCAGATTCTCCGTGCGTGGTCGCCGCAGAAGAGCGTCACCAAGCCAAGACCGCAGTCTGCTCGCTCTTCTTCCAAGTCACCACTCGTCCGAGGTTCTAACATCACCATCACCAGCGCCAGCAGCAACAGCAGTGCGAATGTCGCGATCGACGCGATCCGGTCGCTTCGTCGCCAGCGCCAGAACAACCAGAGCCAGCCTGCTCTGCCAGCTAAGAGCCTGTCAAAGTATAACTACGCGAAGAAAGCCAACGGCCACGACGATGACGCAGCGGTGTTTGCCAAGTGGATCAGGTTTGCGAGCACGACCTTCAGCCTTGAAGCAGACCTGAGCGACCTCGGCCGCGAGCTCAAGGCGAGTGAGCTCAAGTGCGCCGAGCTTCAGCAGCAAAGTGGCAGTCTAGGGACGAATTCAAGCGATCTGGACCCGAAGCTTCAGTGTCTCGAAGAAGTCCTAGGTGTGCGCGACTTCCAGCGCTATCTGCACGATCTGCACGGCGAGACAGCACGCTTCCGACGGCAATTCGGACTCTACCGACGCAGATTCCAGTGGTTCCAGCAGAAAGTGTGGGAGACGCATGACAAGCGCATCACGAAAGAGGCGTGTCTCGATATCCTCAACAGAGCGATCTCAAGCACGACCCAAGGCGTCAGCAGTGGTGGCACCAACAACGCGGTCGAGCTCGTGGTGCTGCTCTCCCAGTACCCCGTGCTCGTCCAGCACTGCCTCGACACGCAGCAAGCTGACCGAGTCGTGCTTAGCGAGCTGCTGAAGCTGCTATCAGCCATCTCGTCAGGACGCGAGCGGATCCTGCGGCACCTCTTTGAGCAAATCGCTGATGCGCGACGCGGTGAAGGCGCGAAGCCGCCTCCAGATCTCGTGCGGCCGCACAAGTTGATCGCACTGGCGAAGCAGAGTCTCGCGAGCGGGCTGTGCTCGAAGCTTGAGTTTGACGAGGTTGAGCAGTGGCTCGGCACTGAGGCAGAGAGTAGCAGCGCGGGTGGTGGAGTCTCACTGAACAGCTTCCTGAGGTTCCACATCGCGAAGAGCGACGCGTTCAGCACCGAGGACGCCGAGTTTGTTACGTATTTGATGCGCCTGTGGGGGTTCCAGATCCCTCAGGATGACGACGAGGGTCTGCAGATCGCACAAGTGCTGAAGAGCTACGAAACACGCTGCCAGCACGCAACAGCGGGTGCAAGGAAGAGAGAGCTGGTCGCGAAGATCCACAACGCGCTGTCCAACCACCTCACAAAGCACAAAAGCTGCGAGGCTCAAGTTCAGCAGCTCCAGGTGCTGCAGCTGAACAACTCGCCAGTGTGGCGATCGATTCAGAGCGACGCGCGCCTCGCAGCACAGTGTGCGTCGTCGCTGACGCTGTTGAAAGTGCTCGTGCTCTCCAACCAGTGTCTCCAGGGCTTTCCCGAGTTCGTCACGAATCTCAGGCAGCTGCAGGTGCTCGATCTGAGCGATAACCTCATCGCGAGCTTCTCGCCAGAGCTTGAGGAGCTCCAGTCACTCCAAACGCTTGTGCTCTCAGCTAACCGATTGACGGACAAGAGTTTCCACAGCCTCGAAACAACGTTCGCCAAGCTGTCAGAGCTCAGCGATCTCCAGCTCGACAACAACCAGTTGACGACGCTGCCGAGAGCGCTTCCAGCGATCCCAGGTCTCACTACATTGAATCTGTCGACGAACCAGCTCAAGACTCTGTCGAGCACCGTCGTCAGTCAGTGGGGAGGCACATGCCAGCTCGTCACGCTCGATCTGCACCACAACGCGCTCACAAGCCTTCCGGAAGAGTTCTCAGCAATGAGCACGACGCTCCGCCACTTGATTCTGCACGAGAACAAGCTCGAGATGCTTCCAGCCGCGATCGCGCTGATGCGAAAGCTCGAGAGCCTCACGCTCTCGCACAATGCGCTCGGCTCAGGTGTCCAGATGTATCCAGCGACCTTGGAGCAGCGCCACCTCACGCTCGACCACAACCAGCTCCGGACACTCCCAGTGCTCAAGTATGGGGTGAAGATGTACTTGGAAGGCACGCCGTCTCAGGTGCAGAGTGTCAACGCAAGCTGGAATAGGATTCGATCGGTTCCAGCGGGAGCTCTGGGCTCACTGCTGCCGTTGTGCGAAGAGCTCAACTTGCATCGCAATAGCCTCCAGGAGCTCCCAGAGGATCTCTTTCGAGCACTCCCAGCGCTTCGTGTGTGCAAACTGGGCTGCAACGAGCTCACGCAGCTCCCAGAGTCAATTCTAGGCTGCGAGTTCCTCCAGGTGCTCGATCTGCAGCAGAATCGGATCCAGACACTGTCGCCAGAGCTAGCGAAGCTCCAGAGCCTCGTGGTGCTCAACGCGATGGAGAACCAGATCGACGAGATCCCAAGCGAGTGGCACGTGTTTGCTTCCCACTTCGACGTCATCTCGGGTAAGCGAGTGCTGCAGACGCTGGCGCTCAAGAAGAACCCAATCCGCTCGAAAGTGCTCAAGACGATCATCGACGGCGGAAGCATCGACAGCTCGACTGCTGCGCTGCTGACCACCAAGCCGAACGACGAACAGCTGAGCGAGTTTGCGATCAAGAAGATCATCGACGCGCTCCACAACACGATCGAGGTGCTCGCCATGGAGAC
The DNA here is from genome assembly GCA_023335995.1 of Globisporangium nagaii. NCBI lineage: Eukaryota > Oomycota > Peronosporomycetes > Pythiales > Pythiaceae > Globisporangium > Globisporangium nagaii. The sequence continues at coordinate 15,999 of JAADWH010000370.1, forward strand.
CGAGGGCGTTGGCGACGATGGCGACGATCGTGATGGCGAGTGCTTGGACTTTGACGACGCTGGGATCCAGAGCAAAGTCTCGCGGAAGTGGAAAGGCATGACGCGCAATGTGTGCAAGTACCTGGAGTCGCGGCTGCGCATGATCCAAGCAGCAGAGCATCGCGTGATGACGCTCAACGCTGGTGGTGCCTCCACTAGTCACTTGCACGTGAGCGAGCGCGCGTTCAAACGCCTGCTCAAGTCGCTGCCAAGCACCTGCTCGGAGAAGGAGATGGCGAGTCTCGTGAGCCAGTACAAGGTACCCAAGGGCAGATCAGTTCCCGTTGACAGCTCTGGCGTCGCTACGATCTCGGGCAGCGCGTTTCTGCTGGCGATCGACCAGTTTGGAGCACACCGGACGCTCTCAGTCGCTCCGATGCCGGCGAACTCGTCGTTTGCGATCTCGAAGCCAGGCGACCCAGTCACCTGCGTTCTGCACTACCTGTCGATCGTCTACAGCCAGCAGCAGCTGCAGCACGAGCGCCTCACGTCGCCAAAGAAACCATCAACGAGCTCCAAAGTGAATTACGTCAAGAAGAACAAGCTCAGCATGGAGTCGCGACAACTGTCAGGTTCAGCACACCACACATCATCCTCTAAAGCTAGAAAGCATCGCCATGATGTCCGCCAGCAGCAGCACGTCGAAGAGCGCGAAGCCCAGGCGAAGCAGCAGTTCCTGCAGCGCCACCTCGACCCGGAGAGCGAAGTGCTCATGCGGCGGCAGAAGCAGCGCATCCAGATTCTCGAGCAGCAGCTGATGGACCAGAAGCTGCTACTGCTCAGCCAGCAGCAGCAGCAGTCCACGGAGTCTGCGTTGGCTCCAGCCGTGGCTTGCGACTCTGACGGCGACGACGACAGCGACGATGAAGAGCAGAGCGCTGTGAGAGCGAAAGCGCCGCTGAATCAAGACGAGAGCTCGGTTCTCGTGTGCGTCAAGTGCGCGAAAGGACAGGAACACCTCCCCGCGACGCAGCGCTGGAAGACGAGCGGACCTCTGACCTTCTCCATAAACCTGGATGCATCCGTGAGTGCCATCAAGCAGAAGATCGAGCAAGCGACGCAGATCCCCGTCGCGAACCAGGTGCTCATCGCCACAGCGTTGAAGCCAGGGGGTGGAGGTTGTGGAGGCGCTCAGGTGCGCGTGCGCAGCGATTCAGTCGTGAAGGACTATCTCGAGATCCTGACGGTCGAGAGCAAGATGACGTGGAACGTGACACTGCTGGTGGGCGAGAGTCTGCGAGTTGCCCTCCCGTCAAAACGTTAAGGGGAATGCTCAAGACTTGTTTTCATTGTAAAGCGTGTGGTCAGTATGTGAAGCCAGCATGAGCGACTGAGAGGTAGAAACGACCGCGTTACTACAGGATAAGACTCGAGAGGCCTCCTTCCACAACCACGGACTCCATGTAAAGATGTGAACCGAGCCAGACGCCATCGGCGAATGAGCACTCACATTGCGAGCATTCACTCGGCGCGCAAACTCTGAGCTTGAACCACGTATCTCCTTGATCTTTGCGGTGCAAACCTGGCTGCCGCTGCCTCGCTGCCACCGATCAGTCGCAGAGCAAAGCCACTCAACGATCCCTGTCCATTCTGTTCAAGAGACGTCGAGGCTCTCGTCGTTTGTATGCATGGACACTGGACGGATGCCGTGGCTTCGTGGAGCTGATCTTGCCAGTCGCAGAAAGCTCGCGCACTCCTGCTGATTGAGCGAGTCCTACCGCAGGGCTCTCGCTCCAGAATGTGAGGCGCTCTGAGCAACGCGATGCACCTGTTCGGCTGTCTCAAGACCAGGTTTGCCGGAGGAACGCTCCTGGGCACGGCGATCAGCTGCCGAGTGCTCCATCTGTAGGATTTCGTGCGCAAAGTTCCTGCTGCGTCCAGTTGGATTTTCGCCACTCGAGAGAGCAGGAGACATTTCTCGATAACCCCTAGGATTGATACACTCACTCGCTCGCTCTCTATCAACGAGCTCAACTGACTCTGCTAGCATTTCGAGTAGCGGACTCCGAGTCCACAAGCACCTGGCACCTCGGCTTGAATTTAGGCGGCTGTACGGTTCACCATGTGGACATCTCTCTCTACCATGAGAGGCTCATATGTCGGCCACCTGTTTCTCTAGCTGGTGGCTCTTTGCGAAGAGTTCATTCGAGCCACTCGAGAGAACCCAAGAGAGAGAGAGAGAGAGAGAGAGAGAGAGAGCCCCATGCGCTTACAGGCTCAGTCACGCTTCTGCAGAATCGACGCACAAGCGAGCGAGCCACTCGCTTACTCTCATCGAGTCCGCAGCGCACTAATCTACCATGGAGCGCCGGCCGCGCGGACTCTCGGCGTACTATCTGAACGAAGAAGAGCGCCTGCAGGAGATCCTGGGTGACAAGTCCGTGCTCGCGCTGCCGCTGCTAAGCAAGGACAACTGGATCAAGAACGACCAACGGCCGCACTGCTACTACTGCCAGCGCAAGTTCCGGCCGTTCGTGCGCAAGCAGCACCACTGCCGCGCGTGCGGCGAGATCGTGTGTCGCCACTGCAACCGCCACCGCAAAGTAGCGGTCGGCGCGTCGGGCGACCAGACGATCACCGTGCGGCTCTGCTTCGACTGCATCGACAAGGCGATGATCGACGCCGGCAAGCCCGAGAGCAACCACTCGGGACCGGACGACGCCGAGACGCCGGACTGCAACTTCATGAACAAGAGCCTGAACGCGAGCAGCAGCGCAGCGACGGCGAGCTCCACGATGTCGACACGCTCGTCCGCCGCGATCACCGACAGCATGGCGAGCCTCGAGTTCTCGATATGCGAGAGCGGCGCCTCCGACTTTGAGTACGACAGCGCGAGTGAGGCAGAGAGCGACAGTGAGGTCGAGTCGTCCTCTTCGTACGATAGCAGCAGCAGCAACAGCAGCAGCAGCTTCCGAGCGTCGAGACGCCGACAGCAGATCTCCAGGTCGTACTCGAGCCACATCGAGTTCCTGCCCGAGGAGGAACAGCACGAGATTTACGAGATCCGGCGCCAGGAGTTGCTCGAGCTCTACGGAATCATGGACTCGGGCGGCCAGACCGAGTACGACGCGCTCTGCGAGCTCGCGAGCCGCGCACTCGAGTGCAACGTGGCGGCTGTGGGCTTCGTCGACTCGACGCGGCAGTGGTACAAGGCGCGGCTCGGCATCTCCCAAAGCGAGCTGCCTCGCAACGTCGCGTTCTGCTCGCAGCTGTTGCAGAATGTGCTGCCGACGATCGTCATGGACGCATCTCGCGATTCACGCTTCGGCACGAACCCGCTCGTGACGGGCAGCGCCGGCATCCACTTCTACGCGACGACACCGATCTGTGATCCCGGGACGGGCATCGTCATCGGATCGGTCTTTGTGATGGACCCCAAGCCCAAGACTGCACTGCCGCCACGCGCGATGGAGATCCTGGCGTACCTGTCGACCGCCGCAGAGAAGCTGCTGCTGAGTGTGAAGAAAGCGGACTCGAAGCAGCAGCCGTCGTCGTCTCCTCATCAGCAGTCCGAGCGCAGATCCACGATCCACAAGCGCAAGCAGCGCGTGCACTCGGCGCCAGCGATCCCGACCGTGGACGAGGAGCAGTTCTCATACAACGACAACCGAGCCGCGTCGCTGCAGTGCGTGCCCGAGGAGCTCGAGACGAAAGACGAGTTTGCCGGGATTTCTCACGCGATCCCGCGGGACAAGCGCGAGCGCGAGCTGTACCAGCTCATCGACCCAGATCTGCTACTCCCACACAACCTGCCTCGTAGGCAGTCCGAGAGCGTCCTAGCTGCGTCGCCTGGACGATCCTCAGTGTTCTCGGACCGCTCGTCATCCTCAGTGTCATCAGTATCATCAGTATCAGCGTCAGACGAAGAGCTGTCAATCGTGCCTCCGCCACCTACGATGCAGAAGAGCGAGTTGTCAAGGCTGCACACTGAGAGCAGTGTGACCACCCAGCCAGGCGCTGCGACTCGTCCTGACACTAACGGTGGCGTGTGCTTCGATCTCATCTGCCGCATCACGTCGACGCAGCAGCTGCTCGCGGAGCAGCAGAGCGCGTTCCTCGAGACGCTCACGCAGCACTCGACGCGCATCGGCTCGATGGAGAAGACCATGGGCCGCATCGAGGGCATCATGCACTCGCTCTACCTCAACAACACGAGTGGCGATGGCGGCGGCGACGGCAGCTACGAGGTCGAGATCTGAGCGAGAGCGCGTGTATCCATTGGAAGCAAGATGGGTACACTTTTGTCCATGTTAATTAACACGTTATGTGAGTGCTTTTCGAACCGACTTGCATGCTCACCATTCGCTGATATTCTGCTTTATTGCATGCATTATAGCAAATCAGAACGCCGCAGATCTCAGCTTTGTGTGGCCCACGTCAGTATCCAGCATTTGCGCTTTTTTCGCCAGTGTCCATTTCGCGAACACGAGCAAAGCAAACCACGATGGAGCATCAGCAGCACCAAGCGGCGCATGCGGCCGCGTCCGAGGCCGAGACCGCCGGCTGGAAGAAGTTCGGCACCAAGCAGGAGGAGCTGCTCGTGGCCCACGCCAGCGGCGCATCTGCAGTCGCTCTCCGTGCTCCGAAAGATGCCGTGGCAGGTAAGCAGTCGCCCGTCAACGCCAGCAAGTCGGATGCAGAGCAGGAGGAGGAGGAGGAGGAGGACAACCCGTTTTCGCAGTACTACGGCATGCTGTTGCACCAGCAGAACATGCTGCAGGACCACGTGCGCACGAGCACGTATGAGCGCGCGATGCTGGAGAACGCGGGCGACTTCCGCGACAAGGTGGTGCTGGACGTGGGCACGGGCTCAGGGATCCTCGCGTTCTTCGCGCTCAAGGCTGGCGCCAAGCGCGTGTACGCCGTGGAGCTGAGCGGCATGGCCGACTGCGCGCGCGAAATCATGGCGCACAACGGGCTGGGCGACCGCATCGTTGTGATCAAGGGCAAGATGGAGGACGTGGAGCTGCCGGAGCGTGTGGACATCGTGATCTCGGAGCCCATGGGGTTCTTCCTCGTGCACGAGCGCATGCTCGAGACGTTCGTGGCTGCTGGCAAGAAGTGGCGCCGTCCAGACGACTCGAGCTTCAAGATGTTCCCGTCCGTCGGCACGATGTTCGTCTCACCGTTCTCGGACGAGACGATCTACCGCGAGCAGATGGGCAAGGTGGCGTTCTGGCAGCAGCGCGATTTCTACGGTCTCGACCTCTCGGCCATGCGCGCGCGGGCCGTGGAGAACCACTTCTCGCAGCCCGTGGTCGGCTATTTCCCGTCCGAGATGCTGCTCGCTCGCGAGCCCGTGGCGCACACGCTGGATTTCAAAGAGATCACGAGCGATGAGCTCCACACGTTCGACATCCCGTTCCGCTTCGTGATCGCCAAGACGGCGATCATGCACGGGCTCGGGTGCTGGTTCACGGTTGACTTCGTCGGGTCCACCGCGCGCGTGGTGCTGAGCACAGCGCCGGACGAGCCAGGCACGCACTGGTACCAGTGCCGCCTGCTGCTGCCCACGCCGATCGCAGTGAACGCGTCGCAGAGCGTGAGCGGCAACCTGCACTTTGTCGCGAACAAGAAGTTCAGCTACGACATCGAGATGGACGTGCGGCTCGATGGGACGCCCATCGCGGCGCGCAACCTCGTGCGGCTGCACGACCAGATGTACCACTACCTGTACTCCGGCGCAGCGGGCCACAGCTGAGCTCGTGCTCGCCGGAGACTCTCCTGATGCCGAGAGCCGCACGCGCTGGACGAAGCTGCCACAGCGTCTTGATTTGCGAGGATGCTTGTTGCGATATCCCTATGAACTGCAGCGTTGAGGAGTTCGTGAGTATGATTAGTGGACTACGAAAGAAAATACACAAAGAGAATCAAGCGTTCAGGAATTAAATAACGGGCTCTCGCACAACGACACAGCTTCTTCTTCTTCTTCTTCTTCTTCCTCCTCCTCCTCCTTGGATGCCGCCGCTCGCTCATACATTCGTGATGTGCTCGATGGCTTTCTTCACGCACAGATCGACCTTGGCGCTCTGGGCTGCGCCATCAGCGCCGTTCGCTTTCAGCGCGGCCATCGACGACATCGCTTCCGAGGCAACCTCCTTGGTTGGCGGGATGCCGACGCCTTCAAAGAGCTCGCCGTCGGCACTGAAGCAGCGCTGGTGCGGGATCTCGACGGTCCAGTAGTTCGGCAGACGTAGCTTTTGCGTCGGGGACAGACTGCCCGCCGTGCGCGCGCCAATGCTGCAGGTCTGCGGACGGCTCCTCAATGCCAGGCACAGCAACTCCGCAGTGCTAGCATGAGCACAACAGACAAGTCAGTACGCTTTCAATGAACCACTTTCAGAATAGTCAGCCCATAATAATGTATGAAGACGCACCCGCGCGTGTATTGGCTCTGGAGCACGACGAGCGGGCCGCGATACCGGAACGAGCGCGACGTGTTCGGGATGTAGTACTTCTTGGGTCGCGAGAACCTCTGCGCGTCGCCACCAGGCAGCTTCTCGTCGATCGAAAACGCCAGCGAGGGCTTGGGACCGGCAAAGTAGGACGCCACCGAGAGCGACGAGAGCAGCGAGCCGCCGCCCTGGTTGAAGCGCACGTCCAGGATGAGCCCGTCGATAGCGCCGAGGCTCTTGAGGATGGCTTCGAGCGCCCAACGCATCGACTCGAGGTCATAGATCTCCGGCACCGTCACCTGGCTACTCTTGCCGCTGTCCATCAGCATCAGCCCCGCCGCGTCCTGACTCGAAGCGCTGGTTACACCGACATTGCTCCATCCTGGCACAAGCGCGTCGACGCGCGGCATGGGGAAGTCCACGAAGCCCGTCATGGAGTTGAGCGCGATGTAGCCGATTCGCCAGCCCGGACTGGTTTCCGCGTTCAAAATGCCGCACACAAAGTGGTTTGCGATCCGTCGCCCGCCGTCCGTGAGGTGGTTCCGCTCGATCACCTCGATCGCCGCGTGCTGGTAGCCCTTCGCGGCGGCCGAGATGGTCGAGAGCTTCTTGCCTCGCGCGACGACGCCGCCGCCCTGCGAGACGCTCAGCGACGAGTCGTTGCAGAGCGAGATGCTCTCCTGCAGCGCGATCCACAGGTCGTCCTCGCTCGTGGCGCTCGTGATCGCTTCGCCGAACAGCTGGTGCACGAAGCTCCAGTCCACCTGGCGCAGCGCCATGAACGCGTACCGGTCGCGCATGCCGAGCCAGAACGTGCGGAAGTTGAACACCGGGTCGCGCGAGTACGTGATGCGTGCGAAGATCGAGTGCATCATCTCGAGGAAGAGCCGCAGCAGGATGCCGTGCAGCGTCATGAGCACCACGAGCGTGCCGCCCAGCAGCGGCATGTGGCGCCGCAGGAAGCTCACGGGCAGGATCGCGAGCGACTCGTAGAGCTCCAGCGGCCAGAGCACGAGGCCCTCGAGCAGCGCGTACGGCGCCGATCCCAGCAGCGACGTCCAGAGCGGCGAGGGCTTGCGCATCGTTCTCGTGTCGTGGCGGCGGCTGCGCGTGGAGGCTGCCGCTGCGCTTCTCTTGGTGAAGTTGTTGTGGAAACGGCGGCACACTCGTGAAATTGTGAAAAGAGAGAGAGAAAGAGAGAGTGTAATTTCCACATCTGGAGAGGTTGTATCGAGTTCTTCTGTTTGAAGCGAAATTGTCGCTTCGTTCGGCCTTTTCTCTTGCTTTCACTATCGACGGGCGAGCTCTGTGTCCGAAGCCAGCGGACGGAGCGTTTTGGTCGCAATGTTCGGCCGTCCATAGTGAATGCAAGAGAGACGGTCGAAAGCGGCGACCGGAGTGCTCCAAACAGTCGCGTGCGATAGAACGGAGAATAGACACGGCCGTCTATTTCGTGTAAATACTCGCTCCTTCACTATCACAAATGGAACTCCAGGCAGTAACGGGGATGAACTTGGCGGATGACGCGACGCTCCTGTCCGAGTCGCTCTCCGGTGCAGCGCAACAATCGAGATCGTCCAGCTGTACTGCAAAAGCTCTGGCACCAGGCTCAACATCGGCAAGACAATCCTACCGCTCAACCGCAGCCAGACTCGTCACGCGCATTCCGACGTGCGAGTCCTCAGCCCGGATGAACGAGTGCGCTACCTCGGTCTGCCTGTTGGCCAGCGCGTCTTCCACAACGACTGACTCTCAACGATCAACACCAAGTTCTTCTCGCAGTTCTCGGTCTGGAAGTGGAGAGCGAAGACCCAGCAGGGTCGAACCATCGTCGCGCAAGCGCTGATGGCGTCGCAGCTCTGGTACTGCTCGGCCGTCACGTACAGGCGTCCTTCAAAATACCGGTCACTGCGAAAAATAATTTCCTCAAAAAAGCGATCGATTTATGCATAACCATTTTTGTATGGCAGAGAGACCATTTCGATAACAAAGCCAACATGACACCGACGCGTGTGAGACTGACGCTCGAGCAGAAGCGCCTACTGCGCGCGCACCACGCTGCCCACTCTAAACTAACACGCCGCGAGCTGTGCGAGTGGGCCACTACCGCCTTCTGTTTATCGCGCCCTCTTGCCAAGTCCACCCTTGCCGACACGCTCAAGGCCTCCGTGCAAAAAGACGACGCGCTGTCGCCATCGCGAAAAGCAGCGCATGGTGCGCGATTTCCTCAAGTCGAGAAAGAGCTCGTCGCGTGGATCCGTCGCTGCGAGGCCCTCAGGCTCGCCGTCGTGACTGGCGCGACGATCATGCACAAGGCGGAGAAGATCCGGCGCGAGTTGCTGCCTACGATGGACACCTGCACAGCCACCAAGCTCAAGGCTATGAAATTCGGCAAGGGCTGGCTCTA
>JAADWH010000371.1:0-24769 GCA_023335995.1 Globisporangium nagaii
CCCCCCCCACCCCACCCCCCCCCCCCCCCCCCCCCCCCCCCCCCCCCCCCCCCGGGCCTGGTATGGCTTTTGGTGATACTCTTTCAACAGCTGCATGCTCACGGCGCAGTGATGCGCTGGATGAACCTCGTGATCTCCTGCATGGTCTCGTCGTCGGCGTTCGCAGTGAGCTCGCCCAGGATCGTGAAGTGGTTCCGCTTCGAAATCACCTTGCGATCCACCGATGGCTAAATGGACAAGAAGGAGATCAACAGAGTGTGAGACTTTTGTACAAGGTGGCAAGGCTGGCTCACACAAACGACGCCTCGCGTGGTTGCTCACATTGCCTGCTGCGACGAGCCACCTGTCGAGCTCCTGGGCGTCTTCTGCGAAGTGAAAGTCCTCCTCCGCGGTCAGCAGCAAGAGCGGCATGCGCACGAGCGGCGACGCGCTGCCTTCTTTCGTCAGCGCCGAGGTGACAGACGCCTCGCGCCACTGATCCACGCGCTCTCCAAACGCCGGCGTTGCCTATGTGGACAGCACAGAAAGCTCTCTGTAATGCCAGACCCACCAAGATCCACAACAACACATCGCAGCCCCAAACGTACCACCATGGAGCCGTAGAAGGCGGTGTTTGCGATCCGAACGATATTGTAGACTCCGGAGATGCCCACCGCGCCTCGGACAAACGCGTTCACGTCGGTGTCCAAGCCGACGCGGCGCAGATACTGCGGATCCGCGAGCAGCTGCATCACGAGGTGCGCGCCTGCGCTGTGGCCGATCAGCACCATCTGGTCCGGATCGCCGCCGTACTGTTTGCCATCACACGGCGCATGCACCTCAGTCAGTGAGCCGATGGCAGTCATTGATCGATCGCTGCTGCCTGCACCTTGTCGATGTTGTTGTAGATCCAGCGCACTGCTGCTGCGACGTCTAGCGTGTGCTCTGGGTGCTTCACCTGCATGTCGCCGTCATTCGATTGATCCAGCAGAGATGAACAAGCAGTGAGCTCTTGGATCGCCGTCGAACTCTTCACGCTCCAAGATCGTTTCTGGCGGTGCATCCATCGCACTGTACCTCTGGCGACAAGCGGTAGTTCACGGAGACGCCGACGTACCCGGCGCGCACGAACGTCTGATCGATGCCGTTATTGAACGCGCCGGCTTTGTCGCCGCGTTGCCACGAGCCGCCGTGCACGAACACGCACGTCGGGAGCTTGTTTCGCTGCGCTTTCTTCGCGGGAATCGCGATGTCCTGCACAAAACACACCCCATTGACGCACACAGTGAGCTCACTCATGCACACAAACCACTGGAGTAGATGCGCAGCGCTCGCACCAGCTTGTGCTTATCGTGGCGTGCGCTCGTGTACGCGACGTCCCTCCACGTGAACGGGCTCAGCAGCGGCAGCGTGCGCCATCTTGACGCGCTCATGTTCAACTGGCGGCTTTGGCGAATCGACTTCAAACAGTGAAAGATCTTGTGTTTCGTATGGCGCTTTTGAAGCAGCAAGTACGACATAATGATGCTCTTCTGTTGGATGATGCTAGTGTATCCTTCCGGCAAAGTGCGAAACGGCATTTTTGCCTTTCGAGCACACATTTCCAAACAAAAACAAAATGGCGCGAGCAAGCGTGCGTGCTGCGCGACTCCTTCTGTCTGTGGATGGGTGCGCCAGCGCCGGTGCGTGGTGAGCCAGCCAGGAGTGCTGACGATGTGTCGAATGTGTGTGTGTGTGTGTGTGTCATTGTGATGAGCAGCACCGCGCGTCGATCCAGTTCCCGAACGCGCACAGCGACGGCATCTGGAGCACGTTCTGGACCGCGAACGACAAGATCCTGACTGGCTCGGTGGATGAAGTCGCGAAAGCTTGGTGCGTCATTGCAGCTTCTCCTTGTGCTTCCTCGCTGCTGTAACGTCTGCGCTATCACACAGACGACTCGTGGGTTGTGCGCATGGACTCCTGACGGGTGTTACTACTCGTCTTTTTCGCGAGCAGGACAGTGACGAAGGACTCGATCACGGTCGCGCAGCAGTACCCTGGCCACGTGCTCGGCACGATCGCGATCGTCGGTAACAAGGAGGGTTCGCACGCCGTTACAAGCTCGCTCGACTGCCAGATCCGCGTGCTGAACCTCTCGAGCGGCGCCGTGGAGAAGACGATCGATGCCGGTCCCGGCGAGCTCTGGCAGATCGCGTACAGCCCGGACGAGAGCCGCCTGGCGTCCGGCAGCCAGCAGGGCAAGATCAACCTCTTCGACCTCGAGGCCGAGAAGCTCGTGCAGGAGATCGATACGCAGCCTAAGTTCGTGCTCAGCGTCGCCTACGTACGTTCTCGCTCGCTTGTTTCCTCCTCTCCTCTTGGTGGAGCGCAGCTTTATTGCTTGTGCACTTATGATGCTGATGCTGATGTTTGCTCGCGGCGCAGTCGCCTGATGGGAAGCATGTGGCGTGCGGCGGCTTTGACGGCTTTGTCGGCGTGTACGACGTCGAGACGGGCTCGCTCGTCCACAAATACGAAGGTGCGTCTGCATCATGACGCCTTTGCGTTGTGTGCTGGCGAACTAACAGACATGCATGCATGATACTGTGGCGAACGCAGACCGGACAAAGCCTGTGCGGTCGGTCTCGTACTCGCCCGACGGCAAGCTCTTCGCGGCATCGGACGACATGCATGTGAACGTCTACGACACGTACGGATGCCTTTCACTCGCTCTCCCTTCCTCTGACTTCGTGGAGACCTACTACCGCTAATGTTGCTGTATTCCCCCACAGCGCGCATGACAACGCGGTCGCGACGCTGTCCGGACACATTTCGTGGGTGCTGAGCGTCGACTGCTCGCCCGACGGCCGCCAGTTCGCCACCGGGTACATAAATCCGCTTGAATATGTGGATCTGCTGATGCCGCTCGTGATAACTAACGCTGAGTGTGCTCTCCTATGCTGTGTGTCCTCACGATGCAGCGGAGCGGACCGGCGCGTGAAGATCTGGGACATCGGCATGCGCCGCTGCCTCTCGACCTTCGACGCCCACACGGACCAGGTGTGGAGCGTCGCGTACAACACCTCGGGCTCGCGCCTGGTCTCCGGCGGCGACGACGCGCTGCTGCAGATCTACGAGACCGCGCCGAGCGTTTAGCGTGTAGGCAGACAGAGACAGACAAACAGAAAGAGGGACATGGTAGATCGTAGAGCGGCTCGTAAAGCGGCGCAAGGCTCGCACGCAGAGACGGCAAGTCAGCATTTCGTTGGTGCCGCCATGGATCCCAAATTAAGCATGGAGCAGTACCCAAACGGTGTTTCGCCCGTCTCCCTGTTCGAAAGCCGGCCCAAATTTTCAGCCCGAGCCCAAAACAAGCCAAATTTTCAGCTCCAAACTGCAACGACGAAAACACTTCCCCCTCCGTGTCAATCTGTCAAAAACGCGCAATTGACGAGCATCAGAGGGGACGTGGCGCTGCCTCGCTCGCTCGCTCCATTGACCTGGGACTGTCTGCGTGTCCATTGGCGCATTCGCCTCCTACCGCAGAAGACTCCCAAGCCTCCCGCGACTCTCAGCAACGCACGATGGGCTTTGGCGCGTTCTTCGTGCGCGTGCTGCTCATGATCGTGAGCGTTCCCGTGAGCGTGGGGCTCTGGATGCTCCTGGCGTTCGTCTGCGGCTTCTTCACGACGACGAAGAAGAAGAAGCCGACACCTCCAGACGCCGTCGCTGGTGCCGATGCCGATGCTGCGACGGACACGAAGGCGATCGCCGCCCCGCTGCGCGTGGGCTTTGTGCACCCGGACTTTGGCATCGGCGGCGCCGAGAACCTCGTGGTGAACGCGATGCTGGCGCTGCAGCGCAAAGGCGCGCAGGTGACGATGTTCACGGCGCACCACGATCTGTCGCACTGCTTCGAGGAGACGCGCGGACACGGCCCGCTCGCCAAGTGCGTCCAGGTCTACGGCGACTGGCTGCCGCGCACGGTCTTCGGTAAGTTGTACGCCGCGTGCGCCTGGGTGCGCGTGCTCTACGTGACGCTCGCGATCGGCTTCCTGTACTCGAGCGAGCTGGACGCGTTCTTCGTGGACCAGGTGTCCATCTCGATCCCGCTGCTACGCTACTTCGGCAAGCCCGTGTTGTTCTACGGTCACTACCCGGACAGCCTGCTGAGCATCAAGACGGGTTCGCTGCTCAAGCGGCTGTACCGCTGGCCGCTCGACTTCCTCGAAGAGATCACGACTGCGGCGGCCGACCTGGTCGTCGTCAACAGCAAGTTCACGCGCAGCGTGTTCGAGCGAACGTTTCCGCGCGTGAAGAAGCAGGAGCTCGGCATCTTGTACCCGCCCGTGGACGTGAGCGTCTTCGAGACGTTCACGGCGTCGGCGGAGCGCAGCGCGACGCTCTTCGTGTCGCTCAACCGCTTTGAGCGCAAGAAGAACGTGGCGCTGGCGATCCATGCGCTCGCTGAGCTCCAGAAGCTGGTGTCGGCTGAGGTGTTCGCCGACGTGAAGCTTGTCATCGCTGGCGGTTACGACCCGAACAACGCGGAGAACAAGGAGCACCTGACGGAGCTCGAGGTGGAGGTGGCCAAGTACTCGCTGAAGGACCACGTGGAGTTCCGCACGTCGGTGTCGGACCACATGAAGAAAGAGCTGCTGCTCACGGCGTGCGGCGTACTCTACACGCCGAGCAACGAGCACTTTGGCATCGTGCCCGTGGAGGCGATGACGTGCGGCACGCCCGTGGTGGCCATGGCCAGCGGCGGGCCGCTCGAGTCGCTCGTGGACGGCGAGACGGGTTTCCTGTGCGAGAGCTCTCCCGAGGCGTTCGCGGCCGCGATGGCCAAGGTCTGCGGAGCCGAGAACCGCGCGCGCGTACAGCAGATTGGCGCCAAGGGCCAGCAGCGCGCGCGAGAGCTCTTCTCGCTCGAGACGTTCGCGGACTCGCTCCACGCGCTGGTCGAAAGCATCATCTAGCTGGCTGTCTTCGTCCGTGAGTGGTGATTAATAATTCATTTCCATTACATTACGACGATGTTCAATCCTATTGGTACTTCTCACTACTACGCTCGAGCCAAACCCACACACACGAAGCACGCAGACGAGAGGGGGTTCTCACTGCGCTCCGCAGCAGAAGAGCCGCGAGAGGATGCGCATCACCAGTCCATGCTGCGTCTGCTGAGCGTACTGCTGCTGCTGCTGGTTGGTTCTGTTGCCGACGCCTCGTGGTGCTGCTGGCGGTGGTGACAGCGAGCCCTTGCCTTCAAGCTCGCGGCACTGCGTGATGTACTTCTGCAGCATCGGCGCGTTCTCGTAGTAATGCGTCGAGTCGAACTGCATCGGCCGCACGCGGTCCCGGTTCATCAGCTCCTGGATCGGCAGCGTGCCCGAGTCTGCGTGGCGATCCTGTAGCCACAGCAGATCCACCAACAGTGAGGACATCCATCCACACACGCATACGCTAGCAGCTCCATCGTGAATCACTCCAACAGACGAACGCACCTTGGGGTTCACGGACGGGAGCTTGAGGTACCGGCAGATCGAGTTGCACCGGTGAGACGACAGGAATTTCTGGAAGCCCAGCGCGCCAAGGTTGCCCTTCCCAAAGTCGTTCCCGTTCAGCGTGTGGATCTGCGGGTCCGTGTACAGGTCGCCCACGCCCTGGATGTCCACCGCCAGCAGCTTGTGGTTCGACGCCTCGTACGTGAAGTGTGAGAACGCCTGCGGCGTGTTGCGCTCGTCATCGCTCACGGACCCAAAGTTGTTGTTGTGCTTGCGGTACTCGCCCGGGATGTACGGCTCCACGGCACATAGCGCGCCATTTCTGATGCAGCGAGAGAGAAAGAGAGAGAGCAGACATGAGCCAGTCCACCCAATACATATATCAAGAGAACGCGATGAGTAGTCGCGCACCGTTCTGTGAGCTCGAGCACCCACGCTTCGATGAACTCAACGCGCTTCGGCGGATTGTACGAGTTGTACATCTGCGCGTAGTGCGCGCAGTGCGCCTGCAGCTCCGTGTCGCGAAAGTACGTCTGCGGGTCCTCGTCCGGATCGATCGCGAGCTTCGCCACGTAGTTCATTCGCTTTGGCGCTGAGCTGCTGGAGCTCGCGCGTCTGCCTTTGCTCACCACCAGCTCGCCGTCAGCGCCGTCGTTTGTGAGATCCAGCAGGTGGTACACGACGCGCAGACTGCCTTTGCTGAACGGCGTCTCGTCGAGCGCGACCTGCACCTGCGCGCTGCTCCACTGCCGCGTGGCGTAGTCGAACACGTGCTTCGTCGCCGTCTCCGATCGGATGTCATAGAAGTTCGGCGCGTGCGGCACAATGAGCGGCAGCCCTTCGGCAGGACGGCCGAACCCCATGCGACTCGGCTGGGTCGCAGGCAGCTCTGTCACTGTCACCTGCGTCGCCAGCAGCGTCGTTCCTGCTGAGTCATCCTCGTAGTCGTTATCGTAGTCGTCGCCATAGTCTGTGAAGTCGTCCTCGTCGCCGTCGTGCTCCCCGTTACCACCGTCGCTGTCCTGTGAGAAGGTGAGCTCGTCGATGATCGCGCTCTTGCGGCGCTCGTACTCGTCCGACGAGATAAAGCCCTGGTCGCACAGCGCTTTCAGCGTCGCGATGCGGGACAGAATGTCCTCCTGGACGAGCCCGCCTGCTGTTGCAGTTCCTCGCCAACCAGCCGCCGCAGTAGCAGCTGTCGGATCTCGTGCTGCTGCCCGATGCTGAAACGTCGGCGCGTTGCTGCTGCTGCTGCCGATGCTGCTCTGTCTCACAATGCGCGTCGGCGTGAGCGTGAGTACCAACTCGCTTTCGCTCTCGCAGTCGCTGTCGCTGAAGTCGTCGTCGTGGTAGCTAGAGCGAGCACGGCTGCTGTGGCTGCTATCGCACCTCGGTCGCGTCGTTGAGCACCACGTCGCCATCGCCTCCGCATCGTCACCCGCCTCTTGTCGAGAGCGAAGTTCCTGATCCGGCGTCGCCAAGCCGCCACTGGTTTTGAACGACGGAGCAGGAGCCGTCTGTCGCTGTTGCACCACGCCAGTCGCGGTGCTGTGCGGGTACACGCGCGCCATCCGCTTCGCGCGCGGCGTCGACGCCGTCACCGTATGGAAGAGCCCGCTCGCCTTCGCTGCATGACTGCTGCTGCTGCTGCTCTTCTTCGCCGTCTTGCTCGCAGTCGTCTTCACGATCGCGCAGCCATCATCCCACTCGGCAGTCTGCTGTCCGCCACTGCCGTTAGGAGATCGCCGCAGCTCGTCGCCAGTCACCGTGCGCGCCACCATCTTGTCGTCCCAGTCGATAGCGACCTCTCTCTTTCTCTCTCTCGCTTCACGCAGAGACACACAGAGACACACGTGCGTGCTTGAGCTGCTTGTTGGATGCCTTTATGAGCCAAGCAAACGATCGTCGTGGGTGTCGGACCGATTGCGAAAGGGGCGGAAGATCGAAGGAAGAAAAGAAGACGCGTCTGCTGCTGTCGTGGAGATGGAAGGAATGAAAGCGCGAGCGGGGATCTCTCACTCTCTCACACGCAAGGAAGGCTTCCTCCTGCGTCCTTGGCTGCCTGTGTCGTCGTGGGGTCGCTGCTTCGGAAGTGCGTCGCTTCAAATCGCATGCGTGCGCATGTTTATCGCTTCTCTTTTCTCGTATATCGGCGACTCCGCCATTCACAAGCTCACAGCCTCGTGAGCCGCATATGCTGTCGAATCGTCGCATCTTAGTCTGAACTCAACAGCATACAAACCAGCACTGAGAAACCAGAACTCAGGCCTCATACCTTGCATGAGCACTCACAATTGCATGAAGCAACTATATGCACATACAGAGGAGACAGTGCAGACTTTATGACGTGTTCCTCGCCGACAGCCGACGCAATATGCAATTGTATCCATCCACCCATCCACGCCAAACCGTCATCAGCGTCGCTCTCTCCGCGCGCTCTACAGCACGGACGCGAACGCCTGGAACGTGCACGCGACGCACATGACGCAGCTCGCGAAGAAGATGCCCCAGGCCGCGAGCTTGCGCTTGTCCGCGTGCGGTTTCTTCTTGCGGATCGCGATGTACGAGATGCACGGCAGCACGTACGAGATGAGGATGCCGACCGTCGAGCCCATCATGTTCCACACGACCGCGACGCCCGGCAGCACGAGCGCGAGCGCCACCGCGCCGCTGATGAGCACGATCGTCAGTCCCACGTGGAACGCGTCCTTTGCCGCGCGCGAGCCGCCGCGCACAGCCTCGCGTGCGGTCGCAGCCGTCGGCGTCGTGAGCAGCCGGATGTCTTCGCCGCTGTTCAGCGACGACGACGCCCTCGACTTGTACGCCTTTATGTACCCGCGCACGTAGTTTGTGAGGCGGATGATGTTGAGGCGGCACGGCTGCATGATCAGCGGCATGCTGAGCATGATCGTCACGAGCAGTCCCAGCCTCCCGAGGTTCACGAGCGGGTCGCTGCCGTCAAAGTTGTTCAGGATGTCGTCCTTCACGCCGCCCGTCAGCTGGTACGCGAACAGGTAGCCCATCGTCCCGACGATCATGTAGAACGCCCACGTCGAGAACATCGTTGCCGACACGATCTTCTTGAGCCGCTGGCGCGTCGGCTTGTGCAGCTCGCGGTACACCGGCAGTACGTTGAAGTGGCACAAGAACGACACGCTGATGATCGGGAACGCGTACACTGGATCGCGCCAGTCCGACGGGAACAGCTTGATCGACACTGGCTCGACGTCCACCCTGTACGGCGCACTCTCGATTGAGTGCACGGCGCGGATCGTGATCGCGATCGCGAGCACGAGCACGGATACGAGGCTGAAGATCGACGTGAAGCGCAGCGCGTCCATCGAGCGCGCGAAGAGTACGGGCGAGACGAGCGCGATGCACACGATCGTCAGCACGTTCTTCTCCACGACCGTCACGGCGCGCGCAAAGAGGAACTGCTCACCCAGCGATCCCACGAGGTCCTTGATTAGGATCACGTACGCCACCATGGTGAGGAATGTGAGCAGCACGAGCAGCGTCACGGCGACGAGTCCCGCTTTCGGTCCCAAAGCCTTGCGCACCACTTCTTCGTACGTCGTCGCGCCGCCGCGGCGACTGCAGCTCACAATCACGTACAGGCTGAAGTTTGAGGCCGCAGCGGAGATAACCATGAAGAGGAAGCCGAGTACGAGCCCGCACTTGTCGAACGCGTACGGCAGCGACAGGATGCCGCCGCCGATGATCGTCGACACGAGGTTGAACACCGCAGACGGCGCCGTCGCCGTGCGCTCCTTGCTGCGCAGTGTAGTATGTACACGCATGCGTTAGACAAGCCATGCACCCATAGACAGAGAGAGGCATCGCCGTCGTCACTGCGTCACCTGTGCGGTCCGGGAGAGAAGAACTCGTGGCTCTTGCGGTTGCGCTCGTAGCGGTAGACGCCGGCGTCCACGAACGGCCCGGACGACAGCGGCGCGTTCGCAGACGTCGGCGCCATGGACGCCGGCGGGTCGACTGTAAGCAGCGTGGACATGGACGCAGGCGGTGCGTGCTTCTCGGGGGACGACGCCATGGGGGCGGAGGGTGCTTGCGCAGCTCTGCGTGCGTCGTGTTCTTGGGAGTGATGCGCGTCACGGCTTTTCCGTGTTCGGAACTGGTCTCAGATGAGGCCACTATTCGGAGGAGACCTGTGTTGTGGTGGTGCGTCGGCTAAGTACGGCAATGCGCAAACAGAGCGAGATGGATACACTTTGCGGTGTGCAGGTGAGGGGAGCGATTGCTGACGCCGCGTCATCATGCGTGCATGCGCGTTCACTGCCTGGCGGCGCGCTGTGGTGGTTGGACGCCAGCAGTGCCATCGCACGAGGCATGGTGAATGTATGCGCCTGCAGCAGACTGACGGGAATGGTTGGCGAGACTGGCACTGCATGCTCTCTCTCTCTCTCTCTCTCATCATCATCATCATCACTCTCTCGCCAGTCGACTGCAGCTCTTCTCTTGTGCGCGGGATGCATAGCTGCGCGTACTGCTTTTGCGATAGATCGCGGTGTATTTATCGCGATCGACTCGACGCTCTCGTCGCTGTATGTTCCTACTGGCAGTTTGGTAGCCCTCACTTCTCACTAATTCGTCCTCACTCCAAATGTCGCGCTGCTCTCCGACCGCCGTCTGCCCTTACACCAGCTTGAACGCCTGCAGCGTGCACGCTACGCACATGACGGAGCTGACGACGAGGATGCCCCAGGCTGTCACCTTGCGGCGGTCTGTGCGCTCTCGGTTCTTGCGGATGATAATGTACGACACGCACGGCAGCACGTACGAGATGAGGATGCCGACCGTCGAGCCGACCATGTTCCACACGACCGCGACGCCCGGCAGCACGAGCGCGAGCGCGACGACGCCGCAGATGATCGCGACCGTCAGTCCGATGTGGAACGCGTTCTGGTTCGGCACGGCGGGCGTCACGGCTTCGGGCATCGCCGTCGGCGTCGTGAGCAGCCGGATATCCTCGCCGTTCGACGATCTCGACTTGTACGACTTGATGAAGCCGCTGACGTACTTACCCAGGCGAATGATGTTCATGCGACACGGCTGCATGATCAGCGGCAGGTTCATCATGATCGTGAGCAGCAACCCGAGGCGTCCGACGTTGATGAGCGAGTCGTTGATCACGAAGTTGTTCAGGATGTCGTCCTTCACGCCGCCGGGGAGCTTGTACGCGAACAGGTAGCCCATGGTTGCGACCACCATGTAAAACGCCCACGTCGAGAACATCGTTGCCGACACGATCTTCTTCAATCGGTGGCGCGTCGGCTTGTGCAGCTCGCGGTACACCGGTAGCACGTTGAAGTGGCACAAAAACGAGATGCTGATGATCGGGAACGCGAACACTGGATCGCGCCAGTCTGACGGGAACAGCTTGATCGACACTGGCTCGGCGCTCGCCGCGACGGCGACCATGCTGCCGTCGTCTGCCGATCGCAGCGACGACACGGCGCGGATCGTGATCGCGATCGCCAGCAGGAACACGGAGCACAGGCTGAAGATCGATGTGTAGCGCAGCGCGTCCATCGAGCGCGCGAAGAGTATGGGCGAGACGAGCGCGATGCACACGATCGTCAGCACGTTCTGCTCCCCAACGGTGATTGCGCGCGCAAAAAGGAACTGCTCGCCCAGCGAGCTCACGAGATCTTTCATCAGGATCACGTACGCCACCATGGTGAGGAATGTGAGCAACACGAGCAGCGTCACGGTGATCAAGCCGGCTTTCGGTCCCAAAGCCTTGCGCACGATCTCCTCGTACGTCGTCGCGCCGCCGCGGCGACTGCAGCTCACGATCACGTACAGGCTGAAGTTCGAGGCGACGGCAGAGACGATCATGAACACGAACGCGAGCACGAGCCCGCACTTGTCGAACGCATACGGCAGCGACAGGATGCCGCCGCCGATGATCGTCGACGCCAAGTTGAAAATTGCCGACGGCGCCTTCACTGTGCGCTCCGAGCTGGTACCATTATCACGAATGTACACAACAAAACAGCAGTACGTCAGCCACCACGCGAACCATGCACACGTGGCTCCCGCCACTGCTGCTTGCACAGGCGTCCGTCCAGCAGCATATCTTCGTAGCGTTCGTACCTATGCGGACCAGGCGAGAAGAACTCGTGGCTCTTGCGGTTGCGCTCGTAGCGGTAGACGCCGGCGTCCACCATGGCGTCTCCGTCGTCGCCCTCGTACTTGCTCGCAGTGCTGGCGTAGAGCGGCAGCGCTGCGGTCATGGCGGACGTGGTTGCGCTGTTGCTGGCTCGCGGCGGCTGCTGCTGCTGCTTTGCGCTCATGGCGTCCGGTTGCGAAGTGACATCATCCCTCACACTCATCCGCACAGAAAAGCACCGGCAACACGTTGAACCACAGTCCTTGAAGCGTTCGGTAAAGTGCGACTGTCTGGCGCTTGGCGAGGCGAATCTTCTTGTGTTTCCTGCGACTTCATTGGACAGAAATGATTTAATGTCGATGTGAGTGACGCGATTGGCAAGAATAGGGTGCCATTATGCTCGTTTCCATTGGTTCAAATGAGGATTTGTTCACTGACGTGCTAGTGGCTATAAACAAAGATGGAGGCTGCTGATTCGCAGAATATCAAACGCCTGAAGAAGATCGATTTGAAGCAAAGAGCAAAAAATCGAGCGAGAGAAGACGACGACGAGATGGATATGGAGCCCTCGACGGACGCCTCGCCGCTGCCGCTGAGCTTCGGGGAGCAGTGGGCGAACGCGTTCGGCATCTGCATCCAGCGTGACGGCGTCACGTTCGACCGCTCGCGCTACGCGTTCCTGAAGGAGAAGCTCGTGTTCAAGATGGACGCAGTGGGCAACTCGGACCCGCTCACGGCGTTCATGGAGCAGCAGCAGCAGCAAGATGGTAATGGCGAGCAGCAGCAGCAAGCGTCCGTGTCTGCAAAGAGCGTCGTGCGCGGCTCGATCAACTGGGACAGCGACGATGAGGACGAGGACGACGATGACGATGTCGCGCCTTCGAACGACGCAAACGCTGCGAGCGAAGATGGGACAACGATTGCCTCGCCGCCGCACTCCGGCTGGGCGCAGTACTTCACGGACGAGACACTCCTGTACGAGATCAACACGGACCTGGAGCGCCTCTACCCTGCGGGCAACGAGACACTCTTCCAGAACGAGCAGTACCGCGACATCCTGCGCCACGTGCTATTTGTCTGGTGCAAGCTGCATCCGGATGTCTCGTACCGCCAGGGCATGCACGACGTCGCGGCGGTCGTGCTCTTCGCGTTTCTGGTGAGATCTGACACAGACGAAGGTGCTGCTGCTGCTGCTGCCAATGCTGACGCTGATGCTGATAATGACAAGGCGAACCCGTTTGCGAGAAAAGCAGAGGCTGACCCGAAGTCCAGCGCTTCGTACCAACTCCCGGAGTTCGCAGAAGCCGACACGTTCCTCGTCTTCGAAGCGATCATGCTGTACCTCAAGCCGTTCTACGAGATCGCGCAGACGCCGCCGAAAGATGCTGCCGATCGCGGCAATGACAGCCTCAATGACAGCAGCAAGCACGCGTCGGCGTCGTCGAGGAGCTCGTCCCAGGATGAGCCGCGGCTGTTCACCACCTACTCGTTCAAAGAGAACGGCGGCGATCTGACCAACAGCTCGCTGTTCAGCGACAGCACCATGCCTCTGAGCACCTCTGGTGTTGGCGGCAGCTCGCACATCAACGCTAGCAGCAGCAAGAAGACAAAGCCTCGCCAGCCGCCTCTGAACCGCATCTGCACCAACATCCAGTACGAGCTGCTGCAGCAGAAGGATCCGCAGCTGTTCTACCACCTGCAGAACCTCGAGATCGTGCCGGAGACGTACTGTCTGCGCTGGATCCGCCTGCTGCTCGCGCGCGAGTTCGGCTTTGACGAGCTGCTCCAGGTGTGGGACGCGATGATCCAGGACCGCGCGCGGCCGGACATCGAGTTCCCAAAGGTGTCGAAAGAAGAAGACTATCTCCGCGACCTCCCGAGTCTCATCCATCGCGACAGCGAAGATGCCGAAGACGAGCTGTACTGGTTTGGCTTCCCATTGCTACGGTACCTGTGCGTCGCGAAGCTCCTAACAATGTCCAAGAAGCTGCGGTCGAGTGACAACACTGGCTGCTGGCGGCTGCTGATGCACTCTGCGCCGTCGGAGGACAACTCTGTCGCTGCTGGCAACGATGACAGTGCGAACGAGCTCATCCGCTTTGCACAGGTGCTGCGCGACCCGATGCTCGCGCACCGTGATGGACCAGAAGGCGTGGACGTCGTGGAGTTCCAGGCAGGCTCGCTGGGAATCATCCTGACTGCAGCGACAGCTCCGTTCGAAGATCGTCTGGCTGTGAAGGACTTCGTCGACGACCCGCAGGCGCGCAGCGGACTCGGCGTCGGGCAAGCCAAGGCGAGTGGGAAAGTGGCGGTAGGTGACATTCTGCACTCGATTAACGGCGTGCCGATCGTGGGCGTGACAACCGAGGAGGTCAAGCGCCACATCCAGCTCATCGGACGACCCATGTGCATGGGCTTCCTTCACGTTTCTGTCACCTGCGCCTCCACGCCTTCATCGCAGGATGGCTCGGTGCATGACGGTGAAGCGCCATTGTCGTCAACAACACCGACACCGCAAGGACTCACGCCCGAGAACGTCAACACGACAGACAGCGTGCTGCCGCCGCACTTCCTGCCGGGCGAACTCTGCTACGCGCACGTGGAGACGAGCATCCAGAGCTTCATGCTTTCATACGATGGCTCGTGCCTCACGCACTACCTCAGTGGCAAGCTGTACATCACGAGCTACCGGTGCTTCTTCATGCGACTGCTCGGCAAGGGCGACATCGACTGGCAAGTGCCCGTGCTCTCGATCGTATCGGTCGACGGCATGGACAACGTCGGCTCGTTGTCGGGCAGCAGCGCGATGGACCACGCGCAAGCCGTGCTCGGATTCACGAGTGACGACACGTACAAAGTGGTGATCCGGTGCAAAGACACCCAGGTGCTGCGGCTGTCGTTCTCGAACCACTCGGAGTACAGCAAACTGTACAAGTGCCTGAGCTGCCTGGCGTTCCCCGTGAGTCTGCTGGACGCGTTCTGCTTTGCGTATTCGCCGACGATTGCGCCGTCCGAGGAGGTGCCGTTCGACATTCGGCGCGAGTACCAGCGCATCGGGCTGCTCGACTTCCCCGATCAGCTGCGCTGCATCGACCAGTCGGCGCGCTACGATCTGTGCGAGACGTACCCGCAGCACCTCATCGTGCCGTCGACCATGTCGGACGTGCGGATCAAGGCTGCTGCAGCGTTCCGGTCGCACGCACGACTGCCCGTTGTGTCGTGGATCCATCGCGGCAACGGCGCGACGATCAGCCGCTCGAGCCAACCACTCGTGGGGCTCAAGTCAGCGCGCAGCATGGACGACGAGCTGCTCGTGCGGCTGTTGTGTTGTGGCACGAACGGAAACAGCGGCAGCGGCAAATACGACGAGCGTTCGATGTACGGCGGAGGGCGGTACGTGATCATGGACGCGCGTGGACAGCTCGCGGCTGTGGGGAACAAGGCGATGGGCAAAGGTACAGAGATTGCGAGCAACTACCGCGGCGCGAAGCTCGTGTTCATGAACATTGACAACATCCACGCGATCCGCCAGAGCTTCCAGAGCCTCACGAGCGTCTTTGAGCCGCGCAAAGGTGGGAACGAGGACTCGACGAGCTTCTACAACAAGGTCGAGAGCTCGGGCTGGCTGCGCCATGTCCGGCTCGTGCTCAAGGCGTCCGTGGAGCTTGCGCACTCGGTGCATAACGGGGTGTCGGTGCTCACGCACTGCAGCGACGGCTGGGACCGCACGGCGCAGATGGTCTCGCTCGCCGAGATGATGCTCGACCCGTACTACCGCACGCTGCGCGGCTTCCAGTGCCTGATCGAGAAGGAGTGGTGTAGCTTCGGGCACCAGTTCGGCTCGCGCTGTGGCCACGCGCGCAGCGACGCGAACAACGACCAGCGCTCGCCCGTGTTTCTGCTGTGGCTCGACTGCGTCTGGCAGTTCACGCGGCAGTTCCCGTCCGAGTGCGAGTTCAACGACAGGCTGCTGCTCACGCTCGCCGACCACGTCTTCTCGTGCAAGTACGGCACGTTCATGTTCGACTGCGAGCGCCAGCGGTAAGTCGTGCGGTGTTTGAGTATGTGAGGTGCGGCGTCCAGGACTAACTGCGCTGCTCTATGAATGTGCAGCAAGGAAATCTTTGCCAAGCACCGCGTGTTCTCGATCTGGAGCGAGCTTAACAGCAACAGCGAGCTCTTCACGAACCAGCTCTTCGCGCCGAGCGACAACGTCGCGATCCTCACGCCGAGCACACTGTCGAAGAACATCAAGTGCGTCGAGTTCGAAGAATGGCTTGCATGCCTTTTGCTGGGTGGTGAACTCGTAAACTCACATGTGTGTGTGCTTTGGTACGCGCTCGCAGACTCTGGAAGGGCTACTTCTGCCGCTGGGACACCACGATTGTGCCGCCGGTGCCAGCGTTTCAGTACTACTGAGCAGGTTTGCCTCCCGTTGTCCGAATACAGAAGAAATGCTGTCCGTGGTGTTCTGGGAGGTTGCAAACGACCGCGTGGCTGTGAAAGGGCAGGAAGACACGAGCACTGCAGTTGCTAACCACGCGCTCGACCCATGCCGCCTGGCTGTATATTTCACATCATTGCGTCTGAGATGGTCAAGGATACACCGTCTGCGCTTTCTCTGATCCGACAAAGCAAGGTGCTGGTGTGGGCTTTCCGGCTGCGGCTGCACGCAAGGATCCGGCTTCGCCATGAACGCGAAAGAAAGCTGTCCGACTCCTCTGCTCCATGACCAAGAAAGAGATCGCAAGCTTTGCGGTCCAGCGCCGCGCTTGCTTCATCGCACATCGCACAATGGCGCCATGCGATGCGATGCATGGAGCAGCGTTTGATTCAGATTGCCTGGGTCAGCATGTCAACGAAAAATCGAAAGATACTTTTTTCCTCTCTCTCTTTTGACGAGGTACGGTACTACTGCTGCTGCCACGAGCTGGGTGCTCCTGCCACGAGCAGAGCCCAGCGCTGCATTTCCGATCCCAATCACGAACTGTACCCATTCGGCGCTTCCAAGCGCTCTCACGAACTCATCCAGTCACACGGGGTTCGATTATGGAAACGGGATCGTTTCCACAGAAAGAAGGAAGAAGCAGCACAGTCTCGCTCGCTCGTTCGTGCTCGTCCATGCTCGCTGTTGCCTGCGCTGCGTGTGGCTGAAGGTTCAGCTCATTCGCCGCTTGAGGAGGCGGTATTTTCAGCGAAAGACGCAGCGCGAGTGGCTCATTGAACGCGCGAAACGCCCGCCCTCGCTCGCTCGCTCACTCGCTGGTCGCGTTCCTCGCTCGCTCGACCTGTCCATTAACTGAACGTCCGTGCGCTCGGCAAGAAAGGGTCGCCCGCCACCAGCGCTGCGCCAGATTCCTCTCTCTCTCTCTCTCTCTCTCTCACACACACCCTTCTCCCGACTCACTCACCATCGCCGAGCAGCATGCGCCGGTCGCGAGTGGCGACAACAGCAACAACAGCCAGCAGCAGCAGCTCGCTGCAAGACTGCGCGTACACCGCTGCGCTCTCGCTGGCAGGCAAGAGGCGTCCGCTTGGAGTCATCCCGAACGAGTTCGTCGCGTGCGCGCGCGTGCAGGTGCAGCGCATGATGCCCGTGTGGCTCTCCAAGGCGCGCTGGGTCGTGCTGCGCGGCTCCAAGACGCCAATCCTGGCGGTCTACAGACAAGTCGGCGCGGGCATCGTGCTGGACGACAACCCGCTCAGAGTCATGATCCTCGGCGAGGACACGGTCGTGCAGGTCGCGGGCGAGAAAGGCATGGTCATGACGAGCTCGCGCGTGCGCCGCAACGACACGTGGGTGCTCGGCTTCGAGTCCAGCGCGCAGCGCAAGCGCATGTACGAGCTCGTCAAGATCTGGATCGAGCTCGGCTCATTCCTGCAGAACCTCACGGGCTTCGAGAGCATCGCCAAGAGCAACAACTCGGTCGTGTACCGGTGTCAAGACCGCGAGAACCTGACAGACGAAGGCTCGAGCGGCAGCGCGCGGCCGGAAGAAGCCGAGGATGCACGCACGCAGCGTTCAGCCTCGGGCTCGAGTGCCGGGTCGGCATCGAGACAGACGCGCGGAGACAGCCACAGCATTCGACGGTTCGCCCTCAAGCGCGTGAGCAAAGAAAAATGCTGGAACGAGATCCAGATCACGGAGCGCGCGCTGGGAATCGAAGGGCTGCAGCCGTACCTGGCCCGGTACCTGTACATGTACGAGAACAACACGGACAAATCGGTGACGATCGTGATGAAGTACTACAGAGGCGGGTCGCTCGCGGACCGTATTCGCGACGCCGGTGCGCTGCACGAGAAAGTCGCCAAGAGCGTCATCTCGTCGCTTTGCTGCGCGCTCTACTCGCTGCACCAGCACGGCATCCTGCACCTGGACGTGAAAGCCGGCAACATCTTGTTCGACTCGGACTCCTCGCGCTCGTTCACCAACTTGAAGCTCGTGGACTTTGGCAGCAGCACGCTCAAGAGATCGCGGCGGAGAACCTATGGCGGCGGCTACGATGACGACGACGACGCGCTCGACGATGAGAAGGAGCGGCAGCGCAAAGCCATGGGCACGTTCGGATGCATGGCGCCCGAGCGGTTCGAAGGTCGTTACGGACCCGAAGCCGACGTGTACGGCGCCGGCGTCGCGCTCTTCCACATGATCACGGGCGAGATCCCGTTCGTCGGCAACGATCCGTATCAGGTGATGGTGAAGAACATGCAGGGCGACGTAAGTTTTGCGAGTCCCAAGTGGCGGCGCGTGTCCAAGCAGCTGCGGCAGCTGACCGAGCGCATGCTCGACAAGAACCCGGAGACGCGCATCACGGTGCCCGAGATCCTGAAAATGCGCTGGCTGTTCCAGAATCTCTCGACACACGAGCTCCTGCACGCGCCGCCGTCGCCCGGATTGATGACAAGCGGCGGAAAGATGCACGCGAGCGCGAGCGCAGGCGTGAGGAGTCGAGGCGTGCGCAGCGAGAGCTACTGCAACTACAATCTGGACTACTTCTCGCGCTCCATTCCGCGATCAGCCAAGTACGCATGAGTCGACGAGAGTGAGAGATCGAGGGAGCGAGAAGCGAAGAGCTGCTTTGTAAACCAAGATATTATGAGGACTTGACGTGCACACCAACTCGTTCAGCATTGTTGTGTGCTGCTTGGACATACTCTGGACAGAGCTTCAGCGCTGCCACACACACAAGCACGCACATAAAGACACAGTTAGCGGACGCGCCTCGGGTACGCTGCTGGCGTGAAGCACACGACGCGCCGACAGTGCGAGGCTGCAAAGGCGACCATCTGCGAGACGACGGCAGCGTCGAGCCTCGCAAACACTGGGTGGTTCTTTGCCGAGTAGTGGGACACGACGCTCAGGAACGCCACTTTCTGGCGCACTGGTAGCGCTCTCGGCTTTGTCGGCAGGAGTTCGCCGTTGAACACCTCGAGCGACGGAGCGGTGATCCCAGACGTGATCCACTTCTGCGGATACATGCGGCGGCTGAAATGCAGCAGGCAGAGCGTCTTATTCTTGGTCAGCAGCTGATCGAAGAGGTTGCCTCGCCAGTTGACATCGTAGTCGCTCCCCATGTCGCACAAATGGAGCTTCTCGAGCCGTGTCACGCCCGGGTACGCTGCCGGATTCACGAGGGTGTCGAGCAGCATCGCAAAGTCGCACGGCCACCAGCAGAACGTGAGCGATCGCAGCTGCGAACTGCCGCGAGAGAAGAGCTTCTCGAGCGCGCTCTGGCTGAACTACACGTGGCTGTTCCGCACTTCGAGCGACTGGAGGCTCGGGCACCGCTGCGTGAGTGCATCCAGCGCATCTTCTCGCAGGCGAATGCCGTCAAGCTTGAGCGATTGCAGTGCACTTTCGATCGCTGAGAGCAACAGGAACGTCTTGGAGCTCACGAACGACCCTTTCTGCTCGAACGACGTCAGCGGGGATGCCAGACGTCGCTGCTGCTGTTGATTGTCAGTGGAGCTCGAGCTGGTGTCTGCTGAGAGTACGCCAACCGCGTACATGCAGTGGATCCATCGAAAGCCATACCCCGGTACGAGAACGCAACGCCACATGCCGCTCTGCACCTGTACACAGAGCTCGAGAACGGTATCTCTCTGGAGTCAAAAGACGTCGGCTCCGTGCGGATCTGGAGTCGCCCGGACTACAGCTTTGCGGCGCACGAGCAGCAGTTGACGCTCCGGGATCGTGTGTGAGGGCGAGGGCGAGGGCGAGAGCGCGTGTTTCTCGATCGACTGCTTCACATGCCCGGCCGTGGTTCCTGACAGCACTGCGAGCCTCGACACGCACGTCAATGCGACTGGGTTCTCTTTCATCTGCTTCAGCACACGCCCCGCGTCTGCTCCGAACGTGCACTCGCACAGCTCAAGCTTCCGCCAGCTGCACGTCGCTGCCTGCGTTTGCGGGTGGAGCAGCGCGTACGCTAGCCAGCTGCACTCGTACTCGCTCAGCATCCAAGCTTTCCATCGCCCTTCAGCTGATATCTCCCCCTGCAGACGAAGACTCGAGACAGACTTGGTGTGCGGTAGAGCTGAAAACAGGCACGCGATGCGAACCGAGTCCATGTGCGCTTGTTCCAGCGTGAGCGCCTTCAAGCGGCCGATCGATCTGCGGTGGTTCGGGGAGTAATCAAACTCGTGCACACGGAGCGCCTCAACGACGAACCGACTGAACGACACTGCCTTGACTGCTTCGCCGAACGTGAGCCTCATCTCTGGAATGCACACTGGAAGGTTCCGGAGCAGCGTGGTGGTCGCGTTCAGTTGAGCGCACGTGCGGATCTCCAAGTTGTTCAGCCAGATCGCGTCCAAGCGGAGCTGCGGCAGCTAGTTTGCCGAGAGGTTCAAGCTCACGGGTATCGCCGCAATGTGGCTCAAGAGTTGCTGTACCGTGTGGACGTACTCAACGTACGACCGCTCCTCCGTCTCGCCTCTGTTGCCGGCGCAACGCAGCTCGAGAAGCATGGAGACTGGATGCGGTGTGCGAGTCGGGTCGATATACGGCTGCAGCTGCGACATCGCGCTGGCGTAATGCGCGCTGCCTTGGGTCTCTCCGCTGTTGAGCTCGAAGAGCAGGAGGTAACATCCGTGCAGCCAGCTGAGGAGCTCGACGTTGTTGCTCCGGCCAATAGACAGCTGGGAGACGCACCTGAGCTTGATGCCTGCGTCGGAAATGAAGCGAGCAGTTTGGTGCGTCGGCAGTGGCCACAAATGCTGGACGAGCCGACCCCAGAAGCCCGAGCTCTCGCTGCCGCCAAAGCCACAACAGCATGTCAGCGCTCGCCACACGCCAAGCGCTTCCCATAACACCACAAACGCGCTTGCATCCGTCGCGGCAGTCGGCTCGATCGCCACTCGGAACCATTCCTTCTCGGGCTTGGCACCGCCGCCATCACGAACCGACGAGTTGCTGAAGCTGAAGCGCTGGGTGAGCTTGTCCTGCCACTCGGTTGTGAGCTTCCACGCTTCGGCTTCAAACATAGCGACTGCGTGTGTGAGCGAGTTCTCAAAGTGACAGCAGTGATTGATCAGAAGCGCTCACGACGCCGCCGTTGGATATCGTTCGCGTTTGTCCAACAGTGCCGAACGATGGATGCAGTTGCAACCGTTAGACTGCTCTGCACCAACGATATCACGATCTCTCGCAGTGTACCTATGCGGTGGAAGACACCAGCGACGAACTCATCGAACAAACTGCGTCTATTTTGTGTGCAACACAAACATCGGAACGAGCAAGTGCGTCCGTGCTTCTGTGCGTGCATCACCGTCCGTGCATGTGGGTTCCAATCATACCTGGCTCGCCTTCTTCTTTTCGTCGTCTACAACCACGCGCAGGATCTCCTTCGCGTTCGGGTCGTGCGGTGCCGCGAGCTCCAGCCACTTCTTCGCCAGCTCGACATCTTGCGGCACTTTGCCGTATCCCGTGCGGTACATTTGCGCAAGATTCACCATCGCCATGACGAACCCTTGGTCAGCCGCTTTGCGGAAGAGCGCTTCCGCCAGTAGATCGTCGCGGGGCACACCATCGCCTGTCAGGTACAGGTAGCCCAGGTTGAACTGCGCAGTCTGGATCCCGCGCGCCGCGGCATCCTTGTACAGCTCCACGGCTTTCGCAGTGTCGCGAGAGACTCCTTTGCCGTGGTAGTAGATCTCGCCGAGCCGGGACTTCGCAGACGGATCGCCCGCTTCAGCAGCCTTGTGGAGCCACTTGAGCGCCTCTCCCTCGTTCTGTGCAGAGCACATACACGGCAAAGTGATCAGTCAGTCCATCTCAACGATAGCTCGACCGCTTTCGTTAGTGGAGAGATGTGCGTGTGTACCTTCGCAACGCCTGTGCCAGACGTGTACATGTTTGCGACGTTCATGTACGCGGGCGGGATGCTGGCTTCCGCGCAGCGCTTGAACAGTTCGAACGCCTTCTTCTCATTCTTTCGAGTCCCTTCGCCTTTGCTGAGCGCATCGGCGTACGCGAACGAGCCCCAGCCATGCCCGGTGTCTGCCAGCTGGTAGTCGCAACAATGTCGGCGCAAACACACGCCACAGAGAGTACCACATGTGAACAACCGAGCACATGACAGCCAGCACAACAGCAGCGGTGCAATCCGATTGCAGCACCTCTTGGAAGTACTTGGTCGCTCCGTTCACGTCCTGGCTCGGGAAGCCTGCAAGATCGATGGAGCATGGTGCAGGCACAGTCAGATAACTCACCAACCAGTCACACAAGCTCACGTATACCGCGGCGTCTGTGTGCTTCGTGGGATGCTGCACGTACCGATGCCCTTCTTCATGCACATCGCATAGCTGAACTTCGCCGGCTCGCTTCCCTGCCATCGATTGGCATCAGCACATGCACCAGAGCATTGGACACATGCGCAGCAACACTCTCAAGCCACAGTGCGCTGTGCACGCAAAGCGCACCTTGTCCATCGCCTTTCGCCAGAGCGAGAGCGCTTTCTGCACCTCCTGCGGGTTCTCGTCCGCGTTCTGGTAGATCATGTTGGCGACCTGGCACAGCTGCACACCAGACTGCAGGCGCGCGACGAGCGGAGACGCTTCAAACTGCAGCACCAGCCAGCCGCACGGACAACACATTAGGCATCCGCGCATTGCCGCCAAGATGCGCAGCGTGGTAGCCTCACACCGCACACACCTGCTCGGGAGTCGACTTCTGTCCCAATTGGCGCATTCGCGCCAGCACTTCGGTCAGCTCCTGCGCGACAGTCGACTCAGTCAGCGGCCATGTGTGCAAGTCAGACGCGCACACACAGGACAAAGAGAGGCATCTCGTGGTCGCCATCATCAGGACGCACCGCATTCGCTTCGCGCACGCGCTCGGCGCTGCTCTGGCGCGCGCCGCCGAGGATGCGCTTGAGCATCTTCTGCTTCCTGTCGTGGCTGATTGTCGTCGTCACACAGCCGTGAGTCATTTTGCAAATCGTACTTCCGCGGATATATAGAGTACTGCTGCTGATATATCGGTACCGACAGCAGTTTGATGCATTTCCCGTTTGATATGCTCGTATTCCGGTTGACGTTTCGGTTGTCAAGCACTCTGCCGCCTCTCGACCATCGACTGTGAAGCTGAGAGCGAACCATCCATCTCGGGGGCACGCGAGGTAGCACAGCTGCAACCGTCATCGAAAGCAACACGGCATGCAGCTCCGTCCACGATTACGGTCCAGACATCGAGACTCGGGTGCAGATGTCGAGACTCGAAAGGGCAGGATGCTGCAGTGGCGCTCCTTGAGTCCTGCCCGACAAAGTTCCCACGAAGACACCTTCGCAGTGTACGTCACAACAGCTCACCGCCGCAGCCATTTCCGATAAGCATCCAGCTTCTGCTTTATATGCCGCCAGCCACAAAAGCTACGCCGAGATCGTGTCGAATCAGTCGAGCATCAACCCTAAGCTGCGTGCGAGATCTGCCGAGACGATGCTATCGCGCACTAGTCGGTCAGCGTCGACGGAGCCAGGATACGTCTCGCTCAGCCACTGCGCCAGCTCCATGTGTCTCATGCACGTGCCGCTGTCGCTAAATGGGTTCCCAAGACTGCAGCCTTCGCCCCGGTTCGCGTGCAGAAAGAGCGCCACGTCGAAGTGTCCATTCGTCGCAGCCTCAGGGATCGTCGCAGGACTGCATCCTTCCTCGCGGTTCTCGTGGAGAAACTTTACGACAGCGAGATGGCCGTTCACAGCGGCACGGTCCATGGCTTTGTCAGTGCATCCTTCTCTCCGATTCGCGTGGAGCCACTTGACAACGTCCAGGTGGCCGTAGCAAGCTGCACCGTCCATCGCCATCTGCGTGCATCCTTCGCGGCGGTTCTTGTGAAGCCACTTGACGACTTCGAGGTGGCCGTAGGTTGCTGCAAAGTCCATGGCACTCGACGTACACCCTTCATTGCGATGCTCATGGAGCCACTCGACAACGTCGAGGTGTCCTCCCATGGCTGCGTAGTTCATTAAGTACGACGAGCATCCTCCTTCCGACCGGTTCTCGTGCAGCCACTTGAGAACCTCCAGATGCCCGTTCGCAGCAGGATTGACCATTGCGTTTCCTGAGCAGCCTTCAGTGCTGTTATCGTGCAGCCATCTCAGTATCTCCACGTGGCCATTCTCTGACGCACAATACATCGCTGCTGCGGTGCATCGTTCAGCCCGATTCGCGTGAAGCCACTTGACAACGTCGAGATGGCCACCCGAAGCCGCCCAAGTCATCGCCTTTGCCGTGCAACCCTCCGTCCGGTGCGCATGAAGCCACTCCAGCATCTCAAAATCTCCGTGGCGTGCAGCCAAATCCATTGCCGACTTGGCACATTCATTGGAGATGTTCTCGTGCAGCCACTTCACAACATGAAGGTGGCCGTTGCTTGCGGCGGCGTCGATTGTGTTCGCTGTCTTGACGAATCCGAGCTCCCTCGACTTGGCGTACATCCACTGCACCAGCTCGAGGTTTCCGCTGCCGGCAGCTCGCGCCAAACCGCCTGGCAAATAGGTGCAGCGATACTTCTTGTGATGGTTGTACAGGAACTTGACAACCTCCGTGTGCCCTCTGTCGATGGCGTCCGCAAGACACGACGAGTGTTTATATATCGCGACGTCGGGGTAGTTCTCGTGGAGCCACTGGAGCACGCGAAGATGGCCGTTACCGGTAGCACCTTCGCATGCA